>CM063589.1:9154123-9183395 GCA_032356905.1 Salix exigua
CATTTCAAATAGTGATTATTTATATCTCTCCAATCTAATTCAGCATCAATGCACTAATCACATTGAAATGGTTATTCATTTTGTACGAGAGAAAGTCAAGTTCGTGTTTTACATGTTCCTTCGCGTTATCAGATTACTGACATCTTCATTAAGGGTCTTCCGCTGCAACTCTTTGATGATTTTCGGGATAGTCTCAACTTTCGACAACATCTAGTTTCAACTACGGGGGTGTATTAGAAAATATAAATATGTCTTTTATTTTAACATGTTTTTATTTATAGCCTAGGCTTCTATGTTATAGCCAATGACATTTATAGCCAAAATAACCTTTCATATTCCGGTCTCTGTATTTAATCAAACGAACAAATCAATAACAATCAAGCAGTTCAATTTCTTTCAATTATCTTTTTTATATAAGATAATTTGTTGTATTAGTATATCTCTTGTTTATCTCAACGTGCCAGGGTTTTAAACTAGAATTATTTTTTTTAAAGGTATTTTATGATCATTAAAGTAATTTAACAAAACATATAAAAATAGTATATCCATATTTTATGTGTAATTAAAAGCTAAAACAATCATAAATATGATAAAATCATGTTAAAACTCTATTTAGAATTATTAAAAAAAAACATTATGAGAGTATTGTCATTCCTAATATTCTTGAACCCATGATCTCTAAGTTAAATATGAATTGATGGCGGTATTCAAACAATTACAAAAAATATATTAACATAATCTATTGATCATATAAATCATATATCAATATAAATAATAATGAAGCAGCATAATGCTGGATCAAGTGTAGTTCATGTGCCAAATTATACGCCATCCATTTCCCAGGGATAGAGATCGAAGAGAACTACGATGATATTTGTAAATGGAAGGAAATTCAGAAGCTTCAATGTTACTGCATGGAGACAAAAGCGAAATTCAGAATTCAATGATCCTCTTCATTTTTTTCAAGCCACCAGGTCCTACGGAGAGAGGAACGTTCGATACATTAATTCAACTACGGAAAAAACAAAGTTAAATTTTTATTTATTTATTAATATAGCTGTTATTGTCAACTTTTGTGCGCTTTGATTAATTCCAAGAATATTAAAATTAATTACCGTATAAATCTATAATAATTTTAAAATTTATGAGAATTGGTGACTTTTAGAGAATAAATTTAGATTACTTGTCTATTATTTTTGTTTAAATGACGATGATGATTACTTGCGCGCAACATAACTAATTCCTGGATTCCCTGAATATCTTGCAAGTCCAATGAACATGTAAAATACTGCAGGGATGACAAACATACGTGACAAGATTTGAACCTATGATGAGAGTAAATGAGCTATCCAAGAGAATGTGTTTTGAGTTTATGGGAAATAGTGATTTGCAAAATACATAGCTTATAGCCTCAAGATATATCGAGATATTTTTAATATTATTGTATTAATCAAGATCATTAAAAAAACATAAATCTAATATGTTTTTAAATCAAACAATTAAAAACAGGGGTAGAAGCACTTCTTATCAAGTTACGTTATATATATATATATATATATTCTTGTCCTTGTATATATGGATATTTGTTTTTCTCAAGACATGAAAGATAGATTCATTTATATAATTAGATATTATGGAGTTTGTTGTGAAATATGAAAAGTAAATTTAATTTTAAGCAATAAATGAAAAAATATATTTTTTTAATTATTTTTTTCTTTGAAGAGAAGGGTTTTCCCCCCCACTTTCAATTCTATTCCCTTTATTTTCTTGAGTTGTCAAAATTAGTTACACTAAACACTTAATAAGCTGTCTCATTAATTAAAAGGTCGTGTAGAATATTAATTAGAAAATTAAATTAATGTAATATCAACTCCAGTTAATATTCATGTTGTAATTTCTAGATTCCTAAAATAATTAAAACACGTGACAAGATCCAAATTGAAATACCATTTTTTAATTAGACAATACGAGTTGATCTGCCCGCTCCGCTGGGCTTTTTTATCAATGTAGAAAATTGAATGATTTTATAAATGTTGTATTTTATTATTTTAATATTTAATTAGTATAATTATAATTGTTAAAATTTGTTAAAAATAGTTTTTTTTCAATCAAAATGTGATTGAATATTGCTATTGCTAATTTTTTTTGATAAAAGTTGTTAGCAAATTTGCTAAGAAGGTGAAATGATTTATTAGAAATTTGTTGTCACGGATACTTTGGTAGAAAAAACAAAAAAAAAAGAAACTCGGCAAAAAAAGAACAACTGACTTGGACACTTAAAAATAAAAAATACAAAGCCATTTTTTTTATAAGACTATTCATCATTTTATTATATTAAATATATATAAGAATGTCGATATTAATTTTTTTGCAAAAAATCGTAGGGTATTTTTTTTTCTTTTTATATATTTTTAGGCGAAAATATTAAATGAATATTAAACACATATACTTAGTCTCGCATACTATATAGTGTGATCGAAATGGAAAGTGATTTTTATAGTTTTTTAATTGTAAATAACTTAGATAAATTTGTAAAAAAAATATGAGTTGTCTGTCTTCCCCCATTAATATTAGATATGGCATATTATAAATACAAAATATTGCAATTTTTTATTAAAAAAAGAACTATAAAATTTTTGTGTGCTGTACTGATTTATTTGCCGTCTAAAAAGAACAATGTAGTCGAAACAGAAAGTGCCTTGTATATTTTTTAATTGTATATAATGTTGGCAAATTTGTTTACCTTTTGTTTTTTTGAGTTATAATTTTTTCCCGGGTAATATTAGATCTTAAATATTAAAAATCTATTTTTTTTAAGAAATAAACTTGAACAAAAGAGCACAAAATTAAAATTCACAATAATTTTTTTTATAAGATTTATTCATCATATTATTATATTAAATGTATTTAATAATGTTGATATAAATTTTTTTCCTACAAAAAATATGAGGTCTTTTTTTTCTCCTTATATATTTTTAGGCGATAATATGCAATAAATATTAAAACATATAATAATGACTTGTTTGTCATCTCAAAGAAACAGTATAATCGAGACAAAAGTGACTTGTATCGTTTTATAATTGTAGATAATCTAGGTAAATTTATCTAGTTTTTTGTTCTTGAGTTGTCTTTTATCCTCAGTAATATTAGATACAAAATGATTATTATTATTATTATTGCAAAAACAATAAAAATTATCAAATTATCCTGAAAGAAATATACTCAAAAACATTAACAAAAGAGTAAGTAAGAAAAAGAATATATTATTATTATTATTATTGTTATTATTATTGTGTTAATGATGAATAAAGAATATAAATAAATAAAAGAAAAAAAATCATACTATTTAAAAAAAAACATAATTATCAGGGGGGAAATTCATCTAACTTGAAAATAATAACAATAAAATCAATAAAAAAAAATAAAAGAGCACATAAAAAATTATAACAGATGATAAAACTAAACAAAAAATTATTAGCTAAAAAAATTTTAAAAATATATGTTCTACGTTGCGGGTCGAGTAAACAATTTTTATAGGATTTGCTGGATGCAAATAAAAATATAATAAAATAACTCAATACCCCCTAGCATAACAATAGCAAACTTTTATTTATGCAAAATTTAATATAATAAAATAGCTCAGCACCCCCTAGTATAACAATAGAAAAACAAAAGTTTGAAAATCTAAAATTATCATTGCACGGAGGATAATTTTAGTTATGGCATGCATAAACTATTATTGATACCCTAGTTTTAAAAAATAATAAGAATAATAAAAAAGCAACTTTTACAGACATATATTTTTAAAATCAGCATTGTAGAAAGAAAAAACAAAAACATGGTAGTTTAAAAAAATAATAAAAAAAATTATAATAAAAATAGGACAGCTTGTTTCCAAAAACAAAACAAAATAATTAAAAGGAAAAGAATTATAATAAAAAAAAGAATTAAAATAAAAAAAAGAATTAAAAAAAAGAATTAAAAAAAAAGAATTAAAAAAAAGAATTAAAAAAAAATTAAAAAAATACAAAGAAAAGAAAGCGTGAGTTGCTTTCATTTGAAAGACCTCAATTCGAACCCTGCACCTGCACGCTTGCAGGTGCAGGTGCAAGCCGCTCGGCTATAAAGGATTTTAATGCTTTTCTTCACCATAATTATTATAAACCTTATCTATGTGAAAAAAAAAACATATGCAAAATTTAATATAATAAAATAGCTCAGCACCCCCTAGTATAACAATAGAAAAACAAAAGTTTGAAAATCTAAAATTATCATTGCACGAAGGATAATTTTAGTTATGGCATGCATAAACTATTATTGATACCCTAGTTTTAAAAAATAATAAGAATAATAAAAAAGCAACTTTTACAGACATATATTTTTAAAATCAGCATTGTAGAAAGAAAAAACAAAAACATGGTAGTTTAAAAAAAATAAAAAAATTATAATAAAAATAGGACAGATTGTTTCCAAAAAACAAAACAAAATAATTAAAAGAAAAAGAATTATAATAAAAAAAAAAGAAGAATTGAAAGAAAAAGAATTATAATAAAAAAGGAAAAGAATTATAATAAAAAAAAGAATTATAATAAAAAAGAATTAAAATAAAAAAAAGAATTAAAAAAAAGAATTAAAAAAAAGAATTAAAAAAATACAAAGGAAAGAAAGCGTGAGTTGCTTTCATTTGAAAGACCTCAATTCGAACCCTGCACCTGCACGCTTGCGAGTGCAGTAAGCCGCTTCGGCTACTAAAGGATTTTAATGCTTTTCTTCACCATAATTATTATAAACCTTATCTATGTGAAAAAACATGTGTACCTACTCATGCGAAGCAAAAGTAAAATGGCCGATCCACGGTGCGTGCACGAGTGGATCGCCCAGCTGTTTTAGCTATACTAGTCAAATGGCCACACTACGTTACGGGCATAGTGCGGACGGAACAAATAATTTTTACAATTATTGAAATTAAAATATAATATTTAAACATGTAAAATTTGATATAATGAAAAAGATCAACATACTCTATCATAACAACAGTAACATTGGAGTCTTAACTTCTAAAATTATCATCATTATTATCGTCAAAACAATAAACATTATTAAACAAAAATGAGAAAAAATGCTTCTTCAAAGAAAAAAACTACAACAACCAGTTATTAAAAAAGACCCTTTTTTAAAAAAGAAAAACAGTTCTTTATATTAAAAACACAAATTCAAAGCATTTTTGCGGTCGGAGCATTTCGAACTCGTGCGCTGCCAGAATTGGCATCGCGCAGATGACCACTCGGCCACAACCTTTACTTGGTCTTAACCACCATAAAAAATAGAAAAAGAAGGCCTTTGTAAAAAAAAAAAAAAAGGTTGACGAACGCTGCATAAACATGGAGGAAAACGGCCACTCTACGATTGCTAAACCGATCTCTTTTAGTATATTAAGTAATAGCTGGATTGCTCGCACTACGCTATGGGCATAGTGCGCATAAAAATATATAATCTTCATAACTGTTGAGATTATAATATAATATTCTAATATATAAAATTTGATATTATGAAAAAGATCAATATCCTTTATTATAATAATACTAAATCAAAGTCTTAACTTCTTAAATCATCATCATCATCACTGTCAAAACAATAAATATTATTTAATAAATCTCATAGAAAAACCAAACAAAATTATTAAAAAAGTACCTAAGAATAAAAACCTGAAATTACTATTATTATTCTTAATATTTATATTATTATTGTTTTCATAACAGGAAGGAAACAAAAATAAATCAAAGGCTTAAAAAAAACATTAACTAAAGAGCAAATGAAAAAAATGAAAAAAAAACAATAAAAATTATTGATTCCAAAAACAATTATTTGACCTGAAAAATTATAAAAAAATATTACACTACTTTGTGGGCTGAGCAAAAAGTTTGTATAACTATTAAAAGAATAAAATTATCAAATTATCCCTAGAGAAAAAAACCTAAAAACATTAACAAAAATTAAGTAAGAGGAAAACATTAAATAATAATAATTATTATTATGCTAATAAGAACAAAAATAAAGAATAAATTGTTTTTAAAAAACAAAAGCGAAACAAAAAATCAAAATCAATAAAAAAATTATAAAACAATCAATATAATAATAAAAAAAAACATAAGTAAAAAAACAAAAGAAAGGCAAAATCGACAAAAAATAAAAAACAATCAAAATAAAAAAAAATGAAAAAAAATAGGAAAAAAAATGAAAAAATAAGAGAAAAATGACAAGAAACAAAAAGCTAGGCGGTGGCAGGGGTGAAACCGCTGCCTAGCGCCTACTCGCCCACCAAATGGTCATGCGTTTGCCAATAAGCTACATCATTGTTATTGTTTCTTTGTGTGATAAAATATATAAAAAGTATAGTTACTGTTCAAATACAAAAAAAAAAAACATTGTTGAAATCCAGAGTGATTTCACTCACAATACACAGTAACCGGCTGACCTCTTTTAGTATATAGGATAATAATTAAAAAAAATATAAGTGAAAAAAGAAAAAAAAATCAAAATAAAAAAAATGAAAAAAAAAAGCAAAGTGAAAAAAGAAAAAAAAAAGCAAAGTGAAAAAAATAAAAATAAATAATAATAATAATTAAAATATAAGTAAAAAAATCAAAAAAAAAGAAAAAAAAAAGCAAAGTTAAAAAAAAAGTCAAAAAACAAAAAAGTAAAAGAAGTGTAAAGGGCGCCGTGTGGTTCGAACTCCTCGCTACCAGCACTTCTATCGGTAGTCTTACCAGTGGGCTACATGTTTTATTTTGATTTGGTGTATGCAACAATATATATATAGTATAAAACACTATTTCAATTCACAGTAACCACCTGATCTCTTTTAGTATATAGGATAATAATTGTAATATATATATATATATATATATATATATATATATATATATATATATATATGAGGTGTCAGATTGACAAACAAGTGACTTTGAAGGCTTGATGGATGAAGAAAAATGAGTTTACATTGGTGGGGACTTACAATTATGATTGTTAAGATTTCAAAAAGAAAGAGACATATAATATAATTTATCTCTATATTTATTATATATAATTGTTTAATCATCATTAATTGATTTTGTTTTTGGCTGAGGTTGCTAATGTAGCATTGTTTGGAGTTATTGTGCAGTAGTTGATTGTGACTTACTGATTTTGTTTTTTATATTTTTTGTGGTTGTAGTTTAAAAAAATTAAAAATAAATTTAAATTATAGTTTTTAGAAAATACATATTTGATTAAAAGTGTTGTGACATAGATTTTTGCATATAAAATAAAAGTTTTCATGAATGAAAATAATATTATTTTAACTTATATAAAATCAAGGTTTTAAACACAGTTATATATGGAATCCATTACAAGAAAAAATATTTAATTAATTAAATAATTATTTCTTTGTTATTAGATAAAAAATAAAAATTACTACAATATCAAATAGTATCACTGTAGATTATCAACTCAATGTACAATCCAAATTCCTTTAAAAAAAATAACACTAGCAATATAATAATCAAGACGACTTATTGAGGCAGACAAAGGTATAAATCATGTGCGCTCCTCATTTAATTACGTGGTGTTTGTTCTGGTGGTTAACTATAGTTTTGAAGAAAAATGATGATTTTTTTAATATTTTTATATTATTTTGGTTTGTTGATATTAAAAAATAATTTTTTAAAAAACAACATTAAGTTTTTTCATGACTCGCACGTTTTTGTTAGCGGGACAGGTATCGGTGACCATAAGGAAGAAGTAAATCTATCTTCTGCCTTGCCTCTACGTTACCTATAATTTATACAATCCTCATATTTGCGATAAAAAAAAAGCCCTAAGATCAACCATATAGTAAATCCGAGTGCTAATAGCTTAGGATTAAAAAATTTATTTTTTTGTGATTTCAAATTTGAGTAATGTGATAAGAATTTATATGTTTATAAATTCAAAACTCGTAAAATTAATCACGTAAACAAGTTAACCTATATATTGACGTTAATAAAAAAAAACATGATGTAGAGTAGTAAAATTGGCATATAAAGTTCCAGCCCTAACCCTATTATATGTATATAAAGTTGTGACTGTTGCTGGTGCATGCTAGGGATCGATGTGGTGATGGGCTGATGATGGTGGGAAGAGAAGGTTTCATTGAATTTAGTTTTGCTTACGCATATTCCTTCTGTGATCATGACATGACCATACATATCATGTCTTGTCTCGTCGCTCATGCATGACAGCTTCCCCTTTCTCAAATCGAGATCTCAGCTGTCCAGTGAGTCGATCTCCATCACCAGCTCAGTTGATAAAAGAGATATCCAAGTGTTAACTATTTTGATTCCTATGAGTTTCATAATTTCCTGAGATTATTAAATCTTTAGAGCTCAGGAACTGGACTGTCTTCAAGACATCACCTTGGCTTGAAGTAAAAGACATCGATCGGTCTAACAAATCAGCCCATTTGATACAGAATTTCTCGAGGTTGTAATGAATTAAGAAACTGGAATTTCACAGCTTACGAGACCCGCAACACATTTTATCAGAGCTATATCTGCATTTCAGGAAGACCTTTTCCATTATTATCCTGAGGGTTTGCTCGAACATAGTTTTCTTAGAATGTGATGGCTTAACGCATCTGCCGAGGAGATCGAGGTGAGGTCTCTCGAGAGACTGCGACGGTGATGAAGCATCAACAATTAATATCACAACCCTGACCATTGCTGTACATTTTTTAGCTGGGAAGACAGGCTGCTGGACTGCTTTTCTTGAAAAATAGAGAAGCAACAGATTAAGGATAATAAAGAATCCATGAATAACAAAACTTTCTTCTTCTTCCTCCTCCTCCTCCTCCATGGCAGAGCCATTGCGCAGGAAAGAAAGGAGATTGAAATATCATAATAGCGCCGTGCAAGCCTCCCGCGTTTTTCTTTTATTTAGCATAAACATTTTTCACTCAATTTTATTTTATTTTTTAGAAAATGACAAGATACTTCTCCTTCAAATGCCCACTAAATTTAGGTTACACTAGTTTGCACAAGCACTACAGGACAGGGCTAATATAAATAAGATCTTAAGGGTATGCTGATTTTATGAACCCAAAAGAACCGCTGATTTTGCTGGAAATGTATGCTGTAATTTCCAAATTCAAAGCAAGCAAGCAAGCAAGAAGAAGAAGATGCAGGCAGATAGTAAATGTTGAAAGGGATGGAGGACCACATATATGAGCCATTGCCATGCTGAAAGGTCAAGCTAAAATCATTTATTAATTTTTTTTAAAAAAATAATTTTTCAATATTATTTCGATGTTAAAAATAAATTTTAAAAATAGTAAAGATATATCATTTATTAAATTTAATTTTTTTTTATAAAAAAACCCACTACCACTACCAAAAATAAATAAAAACTCAATACACACAAGCCTCCTTTGTTATTAAATCAAAAGCATGTTTGAGCTCTTCAGAAACAATAATTAAACTCTACTGCCAAGAGCTTCATAAACTCTAACACCTATAATTTCCCCTTCTCAACTTCAAAAAAAAAAAAACTGAAAATTGAAAACGCAACATGCTTATGCCTGGACTGATCCACAAACTCGCACCACTCCTCACCTTTCTCTTCCTCTTTCTCTCATTTCCGACCAATGCCTCCCCCGCCACCACTGCCATCACTCAACAATTCAAGGAAGCCCCCCAATTTTACAACTCCCCCGGTTGCCCGTCAATCGATCAAGACGAGATAGACCCGGAATCAGATGGTGATAGCACCGTCTTCTGCTCCGAGCACGCCGTCCACGTGGCAATGACATTAGACGCAGCCTACATCCGTGGCTCCATGGCAGCAATTCTCTCGGTTTTGCAACACACTTCCTGTCCCCAAAACATAGCTTTCCATTTCGTCACCTCTGCCTCGGCTAGCACGTCACTCTTACGCGCCGCCATCTCATCCTCCTTCCCCTGCCTCAACTTCCGAGTCTATACTTTCGACGATTCATCTGTGTCGAGGCTCATCTCTACATCAATCCGTTCAGCTCTCGATTGTCCTCTCAATTACGCGCGCAGCTACTTGGCCAATATCATACCCCTGTGCGTCCGACGAGTTGTGTACCTCGACTCGGACCTGGTTCTTGTCGATGACATTGCCAAGCTAGCAGCCACCCCGCTTGGTGAACAATCAGTTCTTGCAGCACCTGAATACTGCAATGCAAATTTCACTTCATATTTCACACCGACTTTCTGGTCCAATCCTTCTCTATCACTGACATTCGCGGATAGAAAACCTTGCTACTTCAACACCGGTGTCATGGTAATCGATCTTGATCGATGGAGGGAAGGAGATTACACAACAAAGATTGAAGAATGGATGGAACTACAGAAGAGAATAAGAATTTACGAGCTGGGTTCATTGCCACCATTCTTGCTGGTTTTTGCGGGTGATATCGTGCCAGTTGATCATAGGTGGAATCAACATGGGCTTGGTGGGGATAATTTTAGAGGACTTTGTAGAGATTTGCATCCTGGTCCTGCTAGTCTCTTACATTGGAGTGGTAAAGGGAAGCCATGGGCTAGACTTGACGCGAATCGGCCATGTCCTTTGGATGCTCTTTGGGCACCTTATGATCTCTTGCAGACTCCATTTGCCTTGGATTCTTGAAGAGATCATTCAGAGAACGTGAATCACTACCTTTTTTCTTCAAATATGCTCTCATGGATTCGAAGATGTTAGTGCCAGGAGAGATCTTGAAGGGTTTTAAGAGACAAAAATCCGAGCATGTCTCTGACAAAAGGCCAAGTTACAGTGAATTCAAGGTATGTTCTTGTTGAAATTATACAAAAGTCTACGCATTAACTAAGAAACTATATATATATTATTAAGGAGGATTTGTATCCAGATTTGAAACCCCCCCCCAACCACAAAAAAAAAAAAACAGAGAAGGATTCATGAATGTCCATCTCGGGTTTGTGATTAACTGTAATCAAATTGTATAGTGCAAGAGCTTTTTGGGTGGTTTCATGAATCAATATTTTGTTTAATAAGAGTAAATGTGTTCTGTAAATAATATCTGTTTCTGTAATTTAATTAGGAAATATTATTGGAATTATTTCCTGGCCATCAATCGATTAAGATAATGACTTTTTGCCATTGGTGGTGTTGTAGAGTTTGATTGAACCGTGTCATCCTTGCTCAGCTAGCAGTATCTGTCTTTCTCTCTTGCAAGCACCATAAACGATTTTTATGGCTGGAAGCATCACATCACTGCTATTGTGATAGATGATATGAATTGCTTCTTCGTTTTCTGAAATAACTGGAGCTAAAAAAGCTACTGTTTCTTTAAATATACTAAATACTGTATCATTTACTATCCTATAAATGTAAATATACATGCATTCATCTTTACACTCAGCTTGTATTGCTAAAAAAATTAATTATTAATACACAATATAAATTTATATTAATTTGATATCAATTTAGATAATATTGCTAGAAAATCTTTTGAATCCAAAAACATTTTACATTATACAAAAACCATACGTTTTAATCAAATGGTAGACAAAATTGAAAAACAAAAACCATACGTTTTAATCAAATGGTAGACAAAATTGAAAAACAAAAAACAAAAAATCAATAATTGATTTTCCACCTGATTTTCATGGCATAACTAAACACTCGAAAGTGTATTCATATTAATAAAATACGACTCATGCTTGAAGCTATTTTACACTTTTACCAGGCTTGGACATGAGCCCAAAATTAATTGGTATGCAATATTTTTTATGTATATAACATTTATTAAATATTGTTTTTATTATTATAGATGATGGATGTCAATTATTTTAATGTATTTATTAAGTGCATTAACTATTATAGAAGGCTCAAAAAGCAGTGATTGTTATCCATATATTTAAGTTGTGTTGATATGAGATCACTTATTATGAATAGAAATTTAGAGGTAGGGAGGCAAGTTCATCCACGAGTGACTGGGTGTTTTTTTGACATTGCAATTTTACCGGTTTTTGACCAAAATTTGAATAAAAAAAATTCATTTTAAATGAATATATTTTTGTGTGTTTTAGATCATTTTGATGTGCTGATTTCAAAAATAATTTTTAAAAAATAAAAAAAATATCATTTCGATATATTTCGGCACGATAAATACTTTGAAAAACTACTGCAACTATACTCCCAAAGAGACTCTAAGATTATCCATATTGGATGAGTTGGGGGTGGTAGGCCAATTCACGAGCGCTTTAGATTTATTTATGAATTGTGATGATTTTTAGATATTGTTAGATTATATGCTATAATGTTTTAAGGATTATAAATTAGTTTAAATTTAATCAAATATTATGTGATTTTTTTTATTGTATTTAACTATGAATTGCTTGCTAATCTTCATGAATTATGAAGTGTTTTGTATTTTTAACCATGTCGAGGAGATGAATTGTGAATTATATTTCTTAATTGTGAATTATTGGGTTGATTTTTTGTGGCATGGAATTGAAAGGATGGAAAAGGTGGTCTGGCCATGTTTATTTGTCGATCTGGAAACAGAGTTATTTCATTAATATTTTTCAGATTGTATGTATTGCTTTTTTCAACTTTTTTTTTTGTTATTTTGCAAAAAAAAAAAAAAACAAATCAAGATCAGGTTCTGACTTTTTCCACGTCATTCCACCCGACTCAATTAAATTCAACAAAGAAGCTTTTTTTATCTATTTATTATCATTATGTCCATGAATCAATGCATGTGTCTCGACTAATATCATATATATTGAAGTTAATGATAATATAAGTTTTCATTTATTATTATACAAACAATCATGATACTCAAATCTAAAATAAATAAAAAATTGATTTTAAATTCTTATCACTATACAAGCTACTACTGTATGGTTACAACGACCCTTATTTTGAATCACACTCTCGCCAGCTATTCATGAGAATTGCCTTGTAGAATACAGGGCAAATGCTTCTGTGACAACAGTTCTGTTTTTATCCCATCTAAGAAAAGAAGATTGAAATGGAGAGTTTCATAATGAAACGATATATGGATTTAAAAAGATAGAGTGGAATAACCAGCCTTAAATTATTATTTTTTTTTAAAAAAATGAATCGGATGCTTAGTATATAATTAGTTTTTATTATTTTATCCAACAAAAGTATGGATTTCCTTTCCTATGTTTGTTTTTACGATTCAATGGTAATTTTTTAAAATATATATATATATATATATATATATATATTGTGTTATTTTTATTATAAAATATAAATTTTAAATAAAAAAATATTTTAAAAAATAAACATCGTGGCTTCAATTATAATCATGTGGTCTACGGAGAACTTTCAAAACGCCACTCTGTAAGAATTCCTCCTTTTCCCTTCATTTTATATTTTAAACCAATAATAATTTGTCAAACACGGAAGTGTCGGTAGAGAAAAGATAGGCTACGGAAGGTCACAAGTACGTGGATCTTGGAGGTTTTCTCTTCTGTGACGCGTGGCATTCATCCGAAGGAGACTAATCTCATGTACGGCACGCGATGACGAATCTAGCAGCGTGGACCCTACGTCGGTGTTACCTTTTTGGGTCCCCATTACTCACCTTTTCGTGGAATCGGTACTATATGTCATTTTGACGTTTTTGAAAATAAGTTTAAAAGAATATTTCATTTTAAATTAAATTATTTTAGTATTTATAGATTATTTTCATTTTAAAAAAATCACTTTAATATACATTTGAATAAAAAAAAATTTCAAAAATAATATCGATGACACTTACAGACAGTCACAACGACTTGGCATCCTGGGTTCTGTAGCTTTTGAAAACATATTTGTATTTTTATAGCCTTTCTCGGTTATTTTTTATAAATGTTATTTATCTCTGTATATAGGTATGTTTTTAATAAGATTATACATAAACTTAATTTCTATAAATAAAACCTTAAAAGATGATTGGTGAATTTGCATAGGACGTTGAAATTGCAATCAATTATTGGTACGGACTAAGAAAAACATTGATACGAAAGTCTTATATATGTATAAGTGCGTATAATGAGTCATTTTGTTTATATTATATTAAATTGTTTATTCCTGAATAAGGCTTTTAATATATCCATGTAGTTCGTGACTATAAAAATTAATAAATAAATAAAATTGAAATTAAAAACCATAATGTATTTATTTTATCTCATGCGATCCGAGAGTTGGTAAACAACGGACAGCTTTGTTCTATAAAAAATAAGGTGGTTTTTTACTGTTTGATAGTGTGGTTTTGACAGCTTTTCAAAGTGTTTATTTGTTGAAATACATCAAAATAATATTTTATTTATTTATTAAAAATTATTTTTGAAATCAACACATCAAAATGATTTAAAACACACAAAAACATATTCATTTAAAATATTTTTTCTTCAAATTTCAGTCAAAACCGATCAGAATAACAGTCATTTGTTACATTAGGAGTTGTTCTTGATTAAATCAGAGGGAAAAAAAAGTCTTTGATCCATGAAAAAATAGAAATCATGCTGTCGTTTTGTTGATGTGGCAACGCGTTTGCAAGGAGCCCATCGTGCTTGCCAGCATTACCATCATGCTTTTTCCCTCTAGATTTCTCCACTTTTAGGATTTTCCTCTTTTTAATTATTGGACTGGATATTAATCAATCTCCTGGTTCTTACTGCTAATAACCAGTCGGTCTATTCATAACATATTGTCTTCTTCAATATAGGCATAATTTGGATTCTAATTGATGTAATTGCGGGGTTAAGACTTTTGATTATAACATCACGTCTAGATTTGATCAAATAAATTAAAAAATATATATATGTGAGCTGAAAAAAAAAAAGAGGTATTATTAACATTAATTGAAGACTAAGGCATGGATCTAATTTTTAAGAATAAAATATACATGCAGATATTTTATTTTAAATATTCTTTTTATTTATATGTTATAGTTTTGTTTTTTTTTATCTTAGATGTTAACTTTAATCATCACATACAAATTGTTTTTATTTTTATAAATGCAACATGCGAATACAACTGATATGTTTAAAATCTAAGAGGAAGAAATTTGAATATAAATAACAGTAATGAAAAACTAATAACAACGAGGACCAACTTATGCAGAGAGAAATGAGAGGGGGGGGGAGGAAGACAAGTCAAGCAACGATAAACCAGCCATCATCGAAAGCTGAACCCTATTCTTGATGAAGTGTGTGAAAATCGTGGCTGTTTCTATCTTGTTTTGGAGTTTATAGGGAATGGGTCCCTGAGAGAATGGCTGTCCAAAGAAAGTGGAAAAATGAACAGAGAACTCAGAACGCTCTGCATGTTCCTAATGGGCTTCACAATCTTCACAGCTCTCACCGAATCTAAGGGCCAAGATTTCAGATTTCAGTCAGGCGAGAGCAGCGACAAGGGAAACAAGAGCTGCCTAGACAAAACATGTTGTGGGGACTGCAGAGTGTCATGTAACCTGCTGGAACGAGGCGAGGTTTATGCTAGTGGAGTCTTTCTGCTGGAACTAATTACATGGAAAGATGCTGCTTTACACAGGATGGAAATGAAAGCCTACTTTCAACGACAATAGTTTCTATCCTGGAGAAAGAAAACCCTGAAGCGGAGCTCCATCTCCATGTTGATCCTGGTCTTAAAAGGAATTTGTGGAACAAACTTCGCCTGCTAAAGCATTCGTAGCGTGCTTGATGAAAGAACTAGCGAGGAGGCCAAGAATGGAGGAAGTGGTATCGATTCTGTTGAAATTCAGGCAAATTTACTGAAATCATAATCATTAAATACGCCATATAATTGTTTTTCAAAGTTTTTTTTCTCAAGAATCCATCAAGATAATATTTTTTATGTTTTTAAAAATTATTTTTCACATAACACATGAAAACGAAAACGATGTAAAAATATATGTATTAAAAATAATTTAAGTAAAAAAAATCAAAATATAGTGAAATGCTGTTCCAAACGACACCAATTGACGAGGTAGCCTAACTATGGTGTCTATCAACAGGTGAAACTGATTGGACAGCAGAAGCCATTTCAAAATAATAGTTATTAGCATGGAGGTTGTTTTATCAGTCATTGTATCCCCCACCAGTTCTTTTTTAACTTGTCCAGTGAATTGCTTTTCTCATTTCAGAGTTCCAAGGTGAAGACAGAGATGAAAGAATGGAATTCCATCATGAGGTTATTAATTTTTAAAAAATAATATTCAATGCCTCTATAATAGCCTGCAAGGCATAAAAATCAGTTCTCCAGAAGCTACTCTATAGAATCAAAACCCATGTGCTTCGGCCCTGGGCTCATATACGAAAAGGCAATGCTTTAACTATGATGGATAGAAAGGTAGTGTGAGAGCTCACTGTTCAAGAATTCAATACGGAAACCTCCCTTTCATCTCAATAAGGTCAGCTTTCCTTCAAAGGCCCTATTTGTTCACTGCTTGCTAGCTGTTTCTTTATCCATCTCCATGCACCAAGGTGTGCGATTCAACATGGGGCGTCATATTGTGCAGGGTCTACTAGTTTTTAGAATTTCAATATGGAAACTTCCCTGTCATTCGTACATGATCAAGTGTCCTTACGAGACCATATTTTTGCACTGCTTGCTGACCAGCTCTAAATCCATCTCCGTAAACCGGGGAAGTGTCTGATTCAATTTGATGCTTGAAAAAATCTCCAAGCTTTCTCTCAAATTGAGATCTTGTACCATTTTCTGTTGTCCTGGATGCAGAGGACGATGCCATATTGCTTCCTGAAGTGGATGCGAGCTCTGAATCCAACCACATGTGTGCAAGCACCTGGCAAATACCCTCTTCCACATCTTGACTGAGAGTTTGGAAACCTTAAGGAAAACAGAAAGTGTCAGAATAAAAAAAATACTTTAAAAGAAGTAATTGCTAAGTGAAACTATCGGTTTACATTTGCTTATGCAAGCTAGAACAAAAATAAACCATCATTTGAAGGTTAATTCTCATATCTTGGTGTCAGTATATGAAATATAAAAAAGAAATGACTGTACAAAGAACAGGATGTAAAAGCACCTTTCAGCCGCATCCACGCATGCATCATCTCATGGGCTAGGATTGACCCAGTAAGTAACCTGTATTGGTTAAGATTTCAATACAAGCATTAACCACCTGCTATTACAACACAGAACCAATGCATAAAAAATATCTTCAAGTAGATATCCATGCAGCATATCAAAGAAATGAAGATGCATTATTTTCTTGTTCCTCTCTGCATCTCATTGTTATAAATTGTGGCTGAACCATGTATTACTTGGATACTTGCATACGTACAATGAACATTCATTTTTATTTCCTATTATCTGCTGGTTCTTCAGTATTACGGATAAAAGGGTAATAGAAAAGTGATCTAAAGATTTACCTCGGGAGGCCATACAAAATCAGAATTGCAGTAACCTCACAACGACGAGTCAGTTTGTAAGGCTCTGTTATCATACCCATGGCCCGGTTCCCTGCTCCAAACCTTGGCTGCTTCGATACCTGATGATCCATGGCCATTGAAATATAAAATTCTGAGTGCCAACTTAAGAAACCAAAAATTAATCAGTCCATTACAAAATGCAAATGAAAAATTCCAAAATTTTCTTACGGTGCTAATGGTTTGTTCCTCGGAAAGGCAAAGTCCTCTAGTCTCTGGCATGTGGTAATGTCCCTGTTCAAGAGTTAGAAAATACGAGACCAACTTAATAGAATTAAAGAGCAGAAGTATTGCTTGAAAAGGAACTCCACAACTAAAATCCGTGGAACAATTAATTTCTTAAATTTTTTTTTATTCAGTAATGTTCAACATGTTACTTGATGAGATGTAGACAGAAGGACAGTTGCTCATTTGCGTTTCCTTTTTCTCTTTACTAAATTCTTTTATTTTAGATGTAAAACTGCCTTTGCTGAAGATGGAGCCAAGAATACCTTACAGGAGCACTGGATGTCAACTATCCTAATAATGTAACAGGTGTTTTTATGACTCGATATATCAGAATATCATTATTAATAGCATGATTTTGCACATGGCCGGAAATACCTTTAAAAAAGTTAACAATAGGTTGATAATAGCTTAAATGTCAAGTTAGCCAATTATTTCCCAAGACAAGTGTCAAATAGATGAATGCATTTGCCCTTACATTCTTTTCTCCATCCCGGGCTTCATTTAGTGCTTGTCTTTCAACCAATAATAGTGGAACGAACTGCTCAACCTTCATATCTAAACGTTCATAAAATTCTTGTATATCAAGATAAAGGGGTTGACAATGCTTGGTATCCATGATTGCAGAATCGAGGCACTCAAGACAGAGCTTCCGGCCATCATTAAGGGCAACATATCCCGTGTCTTGTGGCTGCATGTGATGATAAGAAACATTATCCTTTATTTATTTATTCACAAAACCAGTTCACCAGGATTTTCATTAGAAAGCTTAAAAAGACAGTTTTTTAAAGAACAAGGAATTCATCCAGATTTACCTCCATTCGCTCACAGCTGCAACACCGAGGAGTACCATCATGTTCATGAGAAGGGCAGTACTTCTGGATCCAAAAGGGATGAGCCCTATATTCAATAAGACCAGCTGGGTTCGTTGGAATCTGTCAAAGGATATATATTCAGAAAAGCAACACTGATTGTAAATGGGTAATATATCTGAAATTCTAATAAGTACATTTACAAATAGCAATTTTATCAATGTAAAAATGATATATCGCACTAATTTATAATATGATAACACTTTCTGGATCTGTAACCTCTGCAAATTCTGTCTCTCCCCCTCCATCTTGTAGCATGACCTCAGCAAATTCTCATTAACAGTGTACATGTATAATAGGAAAACTTTGTACTGAATTTGTTGAATATGAGGGTAAAATGCAAAACATCATCCACGACAGTAAGCATCAATTATTTTGTAAGATAATGAAGTATGGGCTCTTTTAAAAAAAAAAAAAAACATTCAAATGAGTACTTTGGCTTGACATTCAAGAACATTCATAAGTAGTTCTGATCTATTACATTAGCAGAACAGTTTCGTTTATAATAAAAGAAAAGGGTAGGAACAAAATTCTTAGGATGATAATAACAGTTCAATTATTCAATGGATGAAATACACAACTTAAAGAAGATGAGTAAACAAAAAGTTTCTGGGGAAGCTACTTACAAAGAGCTTACAGACTTCACACTTTGGATGGTAACGCTCTTTGTAGCAAGATTTATGATAAGGGTAATTTCCATTCATCGAGAACTATAATGAAAGAATGCAAATAATGTTAGCCATTGCACACCACTAAAATAACAATTCAAGGAAAAAAAAGCAATGGCGGGTTCCATAGAATCAACAATTGACTAAAATAGATTAGCGGATAACAAGGAATTTCAGTTTACACCTCGTAATCCGAAATTGGTAGGCCACAAGCATGACAACGGAAACATTCTGGATGCCAAAATGCATTGAGGCAATTTAGAAATTTTCCTTGACCAATCTCTGTATTGCAACCGGCGCATGACCTAACCAAGAATTAAGAAATTCTTCACATATTCTTGTGCCCAAAGAAGTGCATTGTTGGGGGGTTGAATGATAGTGTGGGAAATTGGCAAATAATTTAAGGTCCAGAATTAATCAGCTATGGAAATAAGATACCTGAATCCCATTGGAAAGTGGACAGGATAAGGATGATATGCATTTCCTTGATATGGAATTCCACTTCCATATCGAGGAATTCCATTTCCATATTGAGGAGGAGATTCGACGCTTAAACTTTCTTGTAAAGCTTTGGCAAGTTGTTCATCTTCTTTCAATTGAATCTCAATATCTATTCATTAATTTGAGAAATATATTATCAAACTCTGGTGTGTTGGATCAAAATATATACAGAGAATGAAATGATATGATAGAACAGAGCTGAAAAGGCGATATTGATTCTCCGATGACATTGATATAATAGCAAAGAAGTAGAAAAAATATATAAATCAATTCAGAAAATAAGAGTTATTGGCAAAGGAATCCTGAAGATGGATCAAAGCAAAGTGCAAAAAAAAAAAAATTGAGTGTAGTGAGACATCCATTAAGTATTGCTGATAGCATCAGACTGATATTACTCACCGAAGACATTTTTTGCATTGTGATTGTCCTCTAAAAGGGATAATGCAATAGCACGATCGATATCCTCATTTTCCTGCTCCAAGAATGCTTCCTACATTTAATATCCAAACTGAAAAATGTCAAAGCAAGAAGGGCAGATCAGGGATTAGACTTAACTAACACCAAATTTTCAATCAAGGCTACTAACACTTAATATGTCATAGTTGAGGTAAAAGTTAAAAGATGTCAATAAAAGAGAATTATAGTTACATGCATCTACTCTTAGAATTCACAATGGTTTAGCAAGAAACATTAAATCAGATTGGTGAATACCCCTGAAGTAGAAGGTGCATTATAGTTAGCATCCTGCACACAATCTCCATAGTAATGCCCTTCTGAAATATTATGATTGGACCCTTTAAAAATCTTGCTAAGCCAACCCATAACGTGTATGGTTATCTGCTCATCATCAATTAATTTCTTAGCTGCAAAAGAAAGCAATAAGTAAACCAAAGGAACCGATAAAAAAAATATATGTATATGTGTGCGTGCGTGCGTGTATGTATGTATGTATATCACACAAAATGCAATGGGCTTAGCGGTCACGAGAAAACAGAAGGCATTCACGCCATTATACTGCCAAGAAACGAAACTGCAAAAATTTTATGGTTTTCTTTCCTTATTATGAATTTTTCATAAGATAGAGGGACGAAAAGGGCAAGGTTGCACTTGACATGAAAGTTCCAAACTTGGTTTTCATTCTACATTGCAAGCAATACTAATATTCAATACGACAAGAACAGCTAAGCATCCCTGCAACCCAGTGAATAATGTTTCCAGGAAACTTAATCCCAGTACTGAGATAACCAGCTCTGTAACTATATTGCTTTCCTACTCAACAGCCAATGCAGAAACATGAATTAGTTATATCGAGCAAAATCACCAACCACGCATTGTAATGCCCCAGAAAGTTTCAGCAACAAAATATGTAAATGAACATCAAGAGTCTCCAATGCCCACAAGCTCAAATCAATATAAAAGAGAAAGAGGGAGATAAAAAGAATGATTCTTCCAGCTCAACATGCCCATCAAATTCATGACACATAACCTTTTGATTTCAGGTTCTAAAGAGAAAGGGAAAGGTATATGGTATGGAAAGAATCAAATAGTGGAAGAATGACTCACCTCTAACAAAAAAAACAGCTGAAGCAGAAAAACCCAGATCAGATTAGATCCCAATTTGCTCAAAAAGCTACAAAATTTGCAGTGTCAAAAAGAAAAAGGTATTTTCCTGCTGCTGACACCACCCTTTATATCTCTCTCTGTCTCTTTTGTGTATAAAAGAATATAATCTATAAGAAAACCAGTGAACAGAAAATAGTTATGTGCAAAAGATTAGGAATTTAGGAAAGGAATTCGAGATGGTCTATAATGTTAAGAAATATGAAAGACAAATACGCTAAGAATTGAGAACTGCTTGAATTGTACGCAATTTCAAAGTCAAATTTGTACAGAGATATGAAACGTGTTTGGTTTATTTAGATTTTATTTGTTAATAGCCCAAAAGAGTGCGATGATTGACGAAGAATCATCGAAACCCAATTGGGATAATCTGACAAAGGATTCAAATTTTACTACTACGATTTGATTTGCAGGACATATATTTGCATGTGGGGCCTTTGCTAATTCGTCAAAAAGAAGACCCAGCTAAAAGAATACACATACTGACATACATACGTACGTACGTACGCACGTACGTGTGTGTGTATAACATACAGTACATTTAGGAATTTTTAGTTGGCTTCTTGTTGACTCGATTTGCAATGGTTTATACTTTATAGAGTTGCCAAACATAACTATAGGTTGACAACTTCACATTTTTAAGGTTTTGAGAATGCATGTGAAGGAAGAACATAATAGGAAAAAAGAAAAAAAAAAGGGAGGGGAGGTTGACAAAAGAGGAAAACTGAAATAGAAAAAAAAGAAAAAAGTAAGCGAACGAGGGACAGAAAAAGAAAAGGAGTAAGCAAATGGAATTTAAGCAATAAATCTGATTAAATAAACATCTTGTAGCTTTTATTGCATTTAGAAGTATTTCCCACTACATTTTAAAAGTATTTTTTTAAATTATTTTTATTTGATGATATCAAAAATATTTTAAAAAAAATAAAAAAATATATTATTTTAATATATTTATAAACAAAAAAATATGATTAAGAATAACCATTATTCTTTTGATTGTTATTTGATTTCTCTTTTATCTTTTTTTATAACTTTTTTTTCCAGTTCAGTCCCTTATCACTTCATTTCATTTAATTGTTTTGCCAAATTTAATCCTTATTATTTTAATTGTTATTTATTTTCTTTTTCATGTTTTTTTCTAAATGAATTGTATTTTTAATATAATTCGTTAGTGTATGATTTTGATTTATTTTTATGCAAGATTTTATATTTGTTCTTTTGATTGTTATTTATCTTGTTTTAATTATTTTTTTATTGTATTTTTCTCTTTATTTCATTGCTTGATATTTTTTGATTGAGAATGATATTTTTTTTATTTTTAAGAATTTATCTTCTATGGCTTTAGCCTCGGGCACATGACAAGGGTTGTAGATTTCAAGTATTAGCAAGAGTTTACTTCTTTGTTTTTTATGTTCTTTTAAAATTTAATTTTTTTTCAAATCTCAATAATCTTTGTGTTTTTTCTGCTTTCCTATTTATGAATTATAACAATTTTATGTCCATGATCTCAAGGTCAATAAGTTAACCCACACCGACTTAAATTCTTTCTTGTTTTTTTTTCAATTATATATTTTGTTACTTGGTTGTTTGATAATTAATTTTTATTATTTTTGTTTTCAAGTAGTTGTCTTGGTATCACAATTGAGTAAAAAATTTGGTATACTAACCTAGTTGGGTTTTCGGTAATCTTTTTAATTATTTTTCATTGTAATATTTTAATCGGTTGTTGATTTTTTTTCATTTCATGTTATAGAAATCATATAATATTATTAAACCTAATCAAATAAATGTTTTTTTTAACACTTACATGGCATTAAACATATTTTTTATGCAGTGAAAAAAATTGAGCTAGCCAGTAGTAGGATATAATAATTGTTTAGGAGTGTGGTTGTAATTAATTTTAAGAGTATTTTTCGTTTAAAATGCATTAAAATAATTTTTTATTTTTAAAATTTATTTTTAATATTAACACATAAAAATGATATAAAAATAATATTTTTAAATTTTAAAAAAATAATAAAAAATATTTTTTTAAAAAAATATTTTTAAAATACAATATGAAATAACCATACTCAAAACTATATAGAAAAAAAAAAAGATACCCATTTGTCCCATGATTAAATACAACTCGTGCATTCATCCACTCCTTAGAAAAAAGGTCACGTGGACCAGTCTTCATATTTGGTTAGACAGGTGATCCAATCAGTGGCCAATGTAATCAATGCCGGCAATGATGGCTCGAGGTTAAACAAATTAAAACCCCTTTTTGAAATCAAACATTGGTGATAAAGTAATATTTTTTATGTTTGAAATTAATTTTGCTTTTAATAGTTTTGAATTATTTTAATACCTTTAAATAAAAAAATAATGACCACATCAATACCAAACAAACAAGCTCTATAGCTAACTAAGCACCATTGAGTATTAAAATTACCTGTACGTTTATGTTTAGCTATGTGTAATGTGATGAATATATACTTGTTAAAATACTTGGATGTCAAAAAAAGAAAGAAAAGCAAATCA
Organism: Salix exigua; assembly: GCA_032356905.1. Classification (NCBI taxonomy): domain Eukaryota; kingdom Viridiplantae; phylum Streptophyta; class Magnoliopsida; order Malpighiales; family Salicaceae; genus Salix; species Salix exigua. The sequence continues at coordinate 9,178,001 of CM063589.1, forward strand.
TGTTCAAACTTAGAAAACATGTTCGAGATATAGGTCCGTTTGTTTGTTGGAAAGTGGTTTCCTGAAAAGTGAATCCTGGAAAGTGAATTCCTGGAAAGTGGTTTCCTGAAAAGTGAATTCCTGGAATTCACTTTCCTGGAAAGTGAATTCCTGAAGGTGGTTTCCTGGAAAGTGAATTCCGATGTTTGGCAGTGTTATGGAAAATGAACTGAAAAATAATTTATTAATAAATTAATTTTTTTTCAAGATTATCTAATATATATAAAATATTTAATATAAAATATTTAATCACTTAAAATAAAAAAAAAATGAAATCTAAAAAGTATAATGATGAATTTTTTTATTATATCCTATATTCATACATAGCTTATTTTATAAAATATAACAATATATGTCATATCATATTATAGAGAAATAAGCTTGTGAAATATTTTTTAAGTAAAACTTATTATTAATATATATTTTTTCCAATTTTAAAAGCTTAAAATAAGTTTTTTTAATTTTAAATCAAAATCTCAATGCAAAATTTTAATTTAGGGTGATTAAAAAAAATAGAATTTTTAAGATTTAAATTATTAGTTTTTGTGTTTTTTAATTGTTAATATCAGAATTATTATTTTTTTATATAAAAAATAATACTAACATGTTTCTATTTTTTTTATAAAAAAACAATAACTAGCTAGCTCTCGGAACGTGTATTCGGATGTTTGGCAGAGGAGTACACTTTCCTTTTTCAAGCCTTAAGTTTTCCTTGGTCGAAACAACTTTCTCGAAAGTGGTTTCGGTGTTTGCTAAACATCGAAACAACTTTCCTGTGTTTGTTTGCAGGAAACAACTTTTCAGGAAAGTTGTTTCCAACAAACAAACACTGGAAAGCAAGGAAAGTGAATTCCGGGAATTCACTTTCCTTGAAACAAACAAGGCCATAGTGTGTATTTGGTTTTTTTTTTTTTGCTTTTGTGGTTGAGGTTTTAAAAAAACAGTTTCATAAAAAATACTTTAGTTGCGATTCAAAATAATTTTTAAGGTGTTTGGTTAAAACTGTAGTTGAGTTTGAGGTTAATGATAAACAGTTTCAAGTACTTGGTTACCGTTACCAAGTTTTTCATATTGCTTTCAACTTGTAAAATTATTTTAAAAGATATATGCACATATATTTCTTTTTATTTTTTATTTTATCAATTTTTTTATCCCACTTTTTTTTCTCTTGTTTTTTAATGTTAATTAAGAAATACATTATTTTTTTTGTCTTTTAAGTTATTTATTCAAGATTCTATTTTTTAAATAATTAGTTTTTTCCAATTTTTTTCCAGTTTTTTCTTAAATATTTTCATTTACCAAACACCAAAACACCCAAATTTTTTTCAAACCATAGATCCCACCACACTACCAATCATCTTCATAGAATTAAAAAAGAAGGCAAAAAGCTTATAGTGAATGCAAGTCAAGGTTACTATTTGAGATTCTTTTTTTAAATATTTTTTATTTAGAAAAATATTAAAATGATATTTTTTATTTTTTATAAAATTATTTTTAATATTAGCATATCAAAATGATATAAAACATTAAAAAAACAAAAATTTAAAACAAATAAAAATAATTTTGGAACAGACAGTGCCAAACAGCCAAATTACTTATGATCTGATCTGAGCTATGAATATCATCAATTGACTCGTGAGAATGCAGGCTTGCACTGATACTCTCCATGTTTGTACGTTGACCCTTGACCAAGATTCGGTCTGTCCATGATGGGACTCGCACCAAGTAGTTGAGATTGAAACGCCCAAGATTACAAGATTTATTGACTTATATAAAGTCAAGGAAACAACTAAAGTGAGTAAGCATTCGGTGACCTTGTATCGTAATTGCCGCTTCCAACAGGACGGTGGTTTAAATGTCATATCAATTTTTTTGATATCTAAAAGAAATCCAATTAGTTTATAAATAAAATTTTTGTTTTGAGTAATTGATTATTTATTTTATTATTTTAGCAATCGAATCCATCTTTGAAAAACCAACGTAGCTATTAACTGCAAATATTGTTTTTTTTATTTTATTAATGTGCATGTCTAGATCAATTTACATGTATTTTGATTAATCTCACGGATCTTAAAGTTAACGAATATTTAAGTTTATGATAATTATCATATTAATAATCACATGACTTAAACTTTAGATTACAACATAACAAATTGTTTAGTCTTAAGCTTTTACTACTAGACTATTTACAGGATAGTTAACTGCAAAAAAATGTTTTAAATGGATGCGAAGACTTTAATGCTCAAGTATCTTATTAGAAAAATAAAGATATTCTAGAAAAATAATTTTTGAAAATACATGTTATGAATCTGGAATTTGAAGTATTTATGAAATATTTATCTTGTTCTTTTGTAAATTCTTTTTTTAATAAAAGATATAAAAAAAGTGACAGTTGAATTGGATTTTTCTAATCATCTTGTTGACATGGGATTCTTGTTAGGTTTCATAATCCTTCAGTTAGGACTAGTGTAAACTCTCTGTTCTCTTTTTTTTTTTTTGGGAATCATTTAAGGAAAGAGAGCTGGTTCATAATTTTAGCACAGTTAATGATTCTTTTCCGTTTTTTTTTAATCAGTATGGAAAGAGTCCAGTCCAGGTTTACACGAAATGAAACCGTTTGATGACTGCCATGGTAAACCTTCGTTGCTAATGGTTGCTGTCTAAGTAATGTGATGATTTAGTCTCGGTTTCTTACTGTATTTTAAATGTGTTTTTTTTATAAATATTTTAAATTATTTTTTTTATGTTTTTATATTATTTTGATATAATAATATAAAAAAAAATTAAAAAAATATATTATTTTGATACTTTTCTTAACAAAAAAATAAAAATCAACATCAACTACACTACCAAACAAGCCTTAAGTTCTCAATAAATTAATGAGGGTAGGCCAAACTTTCTTTACATAAAAAATAAATGCTCAACAATACTAGTATTTTTTTTTAAATAATTAAAAGTTAGATCTAGATTATTAATTTTGTTGCTCCAATACACTTGATTAATTTAATAATATAATTTTAAAAACAGTGACAATAAATAAAGCAAACTCAACAAAAAAAACAAAGATTAATTGTTAAAAAAAATAAAGTATACTAATGTGATGAAGATTAGGAAGTGTATTTTTTTATATTTCCTATATTTCTTTTTCATTAATTTTTAAAATGATCTGGTTTAATCGAATCTTTCTATTTATTGCTTTTTGTTAAATTCAACATTTTCAAAAGAAATGATGTTTTTGAATTGAACTAAATTAATCGATTAAAATTAACAATAATAATATCGGCAAGAGCAACCTCTTTTGATGTTGTACAAAAAAAAAAAATGACACAAGAAGGGAGTCTTAAATCTTTACGACTCAACTCCCTTCTTAGCGTAAATTTAAAATCAACCCACCGAGAGTTGCTGTGACATAATCTCATTGACTTAACTAATTTTTCAAAATCAACTAGAATGATTGGTAAAAACACATAGTTTAACTACTAGCTGGATTACTCGCACTACATTGCGGGTATAGTATCGGCAGAACAAATAATCTTCATAATTGTTGAGATTAAAATATAATATTCCAGTATGTAAAATTTGATGTAATGAAAAAGATCAATATATTTTATTATAATAATAGTAAATCAAAGTCTTAACTTCTTAAATTATCATCACCATGACTGTCAAAATAATAAATATTATTTAACAAATCTCAAAGAAAAAAAAAACACGTAAGAACAATAACCTAAAATTACTATTATTAATCTTAATATTTATATTATTATTGTTTTAATAACGGGAAGAAAACAAAATTAAATCAAAGGCTTAAAAAAACCCTAAAAACATTAACAAAAGAGCAGATGAAAAAAATAAACAATAAAAATTATTGAATCGAAAAAAAAATTATTTGACCTGAAAATTTATAAACAAAATATTACACTACTTTGCGGGTTGAGTAAAAAACCTGTGTAACTCTTAAAAGAATAAAAAATATCAAATTATCCCTAGAGAAAAGAAAACCTAAAAAACATCAACAAAAGAGTAAGTAAGAGAAAAACATTAGATTATTATTATTATTATTATTATGCTAATAATGAAAAAAAATAAAAGACTAAAAAAATCATAAAAACTTTAACAAAAGATCAAACAAAAAAACTAAAGTAAAAATTATCACGTAAAAAAAGTCATATGACGTAAAAATACAAAAAGGAAAAAGGGAAAAAAACTAAAAGAAATAACAAAAAAAAATACAAATATCAATTTCCAAATGATCATAGATATAAAATAAAATTTAAGAACTATTTTTTTTGAAAAAAAATATATCAGCCTAACAAATAAGAAAATAAAAAAAATAAAAATCAAAACTAAGTGTGTATATATATATATATGGACAAAAGTAAGGATTATTCTTGAAATTAAAAGAAATAAAGGGATTAAAATAAAAAATTAAAAGTAATAGGGCTGAAATGAACATTAAATATAAAGGGATTAAAATCCAAAATTAAAAATATAAGGGCCGAAATGAAAACATCGAAGTCTTAAAATCTAAGAATATTATTACTATTACAACTAAAACAATCAAAATTATTAAATTATTACAATGAAAAAATAAAAAATATAAAAAAAAAGGAATCAAGAAAAAAACTAATATTATTATTCTTATCGAGTTGATAATTGAAAAAAAATCAATAAAAAATGTCAATAAATTGTTTTTTAAAACAAATGAGTGAAAAAAACATCAAAAATCAATAAAAAATATAAAAAAATCAAAATAAATAATAATAAAAATAATAATAAATAAGTGAAAAAAAGAAATAAAAAACATTAAAATGAATAAAAGAAAAAAAAAGCAAAGTGAAAAAAGAAAAAAAAGAAAATAAATAAAGATGGAAAAAAAAAGAAAGTGAAAACAATAGTGAGCGCCTCTACTGGTAAGAGGCAATGTGCCTTACCAGTAGACTACATGTATTTTTTAGTCTATATCACCATAAAAAATAGATAAAGAAGACTTTTGTAAAAAAAAAAAAAAGCTGGACAAACTCGCGCGACGCACGGACGACAAATGTCCAGTCCACAGTACCGAGGTTGAACTCTTTTAGCTATATAGTAATTGCAAAAAAAAAAATACTCAAGGGGTCTTGGCGTGAGTGGTGAGGGCACTCTCGTCCTTTAAGAGAGGTCAGAGGTTCAATCCCTCCTCTTGTATGGAGCCGGTCATTTGGGGAGCACTTTCACCCCTTCGGGGCCCACCCGGTGCAAATGTGGATTAGTCTAGGCCAGCGTCTGGGACACCGCGTGACTTATACAAAAAAAAACTATCACAAAAAAATATGATGAATTTTTTTTAATATTGAAACAGTGACATGTTAAATCA
>CM063589.1:9183895-9293900 GCA_032356905.1 Salix exigua
TTAATGTTTTTTTTCTCCATATAATTTAATAATTTTTATTGTTTTGGCAGTAATGACAATGATATTTTATTTTTTTCCTTTCGGTAAAATTTCTAGGATATTTTTAGTCTTTCATTAATTATATATTATAATATTTATTGAATATTAACTCATAGAAATATATATAGGGAGAAGAAAACATGACCAAAGATTTTTTTAATAAAAAAGTTTAATATCAGTATTCTTAAACACATTTAATATAATCATATAATGAATAAATCGGATAATATAAAAAAAATTGTCTTCGAATTTTAATTTTGTACTTAACACAATAATAATAATAATAATAATAATAATAATAATAATAATAATAATAATTTAATTGTTTTTCTTGCTTACTCTTTTATTAATGTTTGTTTTCTCCGTATAATTTAATAATTTTTATTTTTTTGACAGTAATAACAATGATTTTTTTCTTTTCTTAAAGTTTCTAGGGTATGTTTAGTCTTTCATGAATTATATGTTCTAAAATATATTGAATATTATCTCATAAGAATGTATATAGGGAGAAGAAAACATGACCTATGATTTTTTGAGCAAAAAAAAATTAATATCAGTATTCTTAAATACATTTAATATAATGATACAATGAATAAATCGGATAACATAGAAAAAATTTATCTTCAAATTTTAATTTTGTACTTAACATAATAATAATAATAATAATTAATATTATTATAATAATAATAATTTAATTGTTTTTCTTGCTTACTCTTCTGTTAATATTTTTTTTCCCTCTGGATAATTTAATTTTTTTTATTGTTTTGAGATTAATAGCAATGCTAATTTTTTTTTTTATCTTTTGTTAAAGTTTCTTGAATATTTTTAGTCTATCATTAATTATATGTTCTAACATTTATTGAATATTATCACATAGGAATATATATATATATATATATATATATAGGGAGAAGAAAATATGACCTAGCATTTTTTGAATAAAACAATTAATATTAGTATTCTTAAATACATTTTATATAATAATATAATGAATTAATCGAATAACATAAAGAAATTTTTATTGAATATTATCGCCTATAAATATATAAATAGAAGGAAAAAATGACCTAGGATTTTTTCCTTAAAAAATATTAATATCAATATTCTTAAATATATTTAATGTAATAATATAATTAATAAATCTTATAAAAAATATTTGTATATTTATGTCAAATTAAAATATGTAAAACTAATTAGATGTTTTCATATTTATTGAATATTATCTCCTAAAAATATATTAAGAGAGAGGAAAAATGACCTAAAATTTTTTGAAGGACAGAAATTCATATCATGTTTTCTTAATTATATTTAATATAATAATATTATTAATAAATCTTATATAAAAAAGATTGGCTTCAAAATTTAATCTTATGCTCTTTTATTTATGTAGGTTTATGAATTTATCTCTCAATTCATTACCATGTATTTAGTAGCAGTTTGCAACTCTGCTTCTGTCGTTCCCACCCGCCTTTCCTATTTGATTCAGTCAGTCGTCTGAAAGTGCTTACGGGGAATTTCCAATGTTTTTATTTTTAATATTTTAGATCTAATATTATTGGAAAAAAAAAACATCTCCAAAAAAAAATGTTGTCAAATTTACCTACATTATCTACAAGTCAAATTAAAAAATATACAAGTCAGTTCCCGTTTTCATTAGACTATTCTTTTTGGACAACAATAAATAATTATAGCACAAAAAAAATTAAGTTTATGTTTTAAAAACAAAATATAATATTTTTTATTTCTAATATGTCTGATATTTATTGAATATTATCGCCTAAAAATATATTGAGAGAGAGCGGAAATGACTTTAAATTTTTTAAAGAACAAAAATTTATATTAGTATTCTTAAATATAATTATACTAATTAAATATTAAAATAATAAAATACAATATATAAAAAATAATTAATTATTTATATAGATAAAAAAAAATCGCCCGCTTCACGCGGGTAAACCGGTGGTAAGAACTAAAAACTTGGGTATCGTTATCGTGGCAAGGTCATGCCAACTATATAAAGTATGGCAATAAAATAATTTCTGCTTGTATTTCCTTGTCTGCTCAAAGCTCGGTGTTTAGCGTAGGAGAAATAAGCAGATAGGGAAATTTATGTTTGGGCCTTTTAGTTTGGGCTCTACTTGTTTCTAGAAAGACTTGGGCTTACACTCAGGCCTGCAACAGAAGGCAGCATTCACGAAGGCGTGTCCAAGGAAAAAGAAAGGGAAGACGAATTAACTTGATGTTCCTCCTCCGTCATCGGCCACCACTTAATATTAGCGTGCAGAACAATAAGGAGGCTTAGCATAGTTGAAGAAAAAGGAATGGCCGAAGAAGAAGTAGAAGCGGTGCTAGCCGTGTATGGCGACGATTGTGTGATTCTTAATTCTTTCCCTCCTCATCTTCACCTCCACATCAAGCCCAGAACCGCCGATATCTCCTCCCAACAGGTCCCCCACTCTCTCTCCCCTTCTTTTTCTTCCGTGGTTTGATTATTACTTGTTTCGAAGCACAAAATTCGAGAAAAAAGCGTTCGGGAATTAAATATGTTTATTAAAGCTTAAATTTCTATCTGCTGAATCGAGAAATGGTGTAATTTTTTTTTCGAAATTGTTTTAATTATGATCAATGGGCAGTATTCTGATGCATCCATCTGTCCTACTGTGATTCCAATGGAAAAATAATTACATTTAAGGATATGCATCGTTTTTTCCCTGCTGCTTGTAACTTTATATACTGGGAGATGGGTGGTGACTGTTTTGTATTTCTTTTGACCTATAGAAGATTCATATATGCCTGTTTTATGAGACATCATTGTTTTTTTTTTCTTTCCTGAAGTTTGTGGAAGCAGTTATTGGGATACGAGCGGGTCCTCAGGTATTTTACGACATCAACAAGTTGTCAATTTATACATTTTCCACTTCATAGGTGCAATTTTGTTTGTTTTATACTAACTTTTGTCTACTTTCCATGCTAGTACCCAAGCAAACCACCATGGATCGATCTCATAGAATCCAAGGGTCTTGATGGAGAAAGGCAAAAGCAATTGATAACTGGCATACAAGAGAAAGCACGTGAACTTTCCTCTTGTCTGATGCTTGTAGCACTTTGTGAGGTAATTGCTGCATTTTTCATTCAACAAGAATTTTTTCTGCCTTAGTATTGTAATTCCATATTGTGATAATAAAACGAGGAAACCATATCAGTTGCCTCATATGATAAAATATAGACTATCCTTGCCTTAAATTGATTTTCTTTTTTTCTAGCTGTCATATATTTGTGGGTAGTCTTCTTCAAGTTATTGGCTGTTCTGTGAAGTAAATGCACGTGCTGTAATATGTGGCTTGTGCCAATTAGCATTAAGATAGTGCTTTAATGCATCTTATTCTTTCTGTTCAATTTGCTGGGGTTTGTAACTCTCTATAGATGGCATTTCAGTAGAGGAGTTGATATCACAGATTCACTGTCCCTGTTATTTTCAGGATATGAGCATACTTTTGAATTGTCCGCGAGTGCTAAGATAGGTGCTTGGTGTAGAATCACCAAGGTAATAAAAGATCATGTATTATAACCTATTGCATTTGGGAAGAATATATATATATTCAGAATGATAATCACAAGAATGATAATTTACTCAGTATTGTGTTTTACTTGGATGTTGCACTAAGAAAAATAGTGATTCTACTAGATTCTGAACTCCTTGACAGGAATGCTACATATTGCCTGATCTTAAATATGTTTAGGTATAGAAGTGAATTTGTGTATTTGTAGTTTTTTTTATTGTCATATATAGTTGCAAAGACTCATTGATCCTACATTTGTAGGAGGCGGTGGAGAAGCTCTCTGTTATGAATCACCCGGATGGTGATTGTTCACTGTGTTTGTACCCCTTAGTCCCAGAAGATGAACAGGATGAAGCCTTGCCATTTATGAAGTTGATGTCTTGTTTCCATTGTTTTCACTGGTAGAGTTTTGATTTCTTTCTTCTGGATGATACTAGGGTTTAGTTTTCATTTTCATAGCAAAATATTCCCTCTGTTATCCTTTCTTTTTTCTTCAATTTATGGCAGTGAATGCATTGTAAGGCTGTGGAATTGGATCCAAAAGGAGAAGGAAAGCAGCACTAGCATCTCATCTTCCACAACGATGCATCAAAACAGAGAGATGGGAAACCAGAATGGTATGTCTTCGAGGGTTCCCCACCCCTGTGTGTGTCTGTGTTGGGGCATGTTCTTATAATTTGACAGGCAGAACATACTCTGCCTGTACTTTGTTTTCTCTGCCTGTACTTTGTTTTTATTAATACCTTTTTAATCAAGAAGACATAGGTTATTTTTCTATCATGCTATTAATTTTTCTCGCAACAATCTAGGGTTATCAGATGTGCATGGAGTACTGGAAGAAAGAATGGGGAACTGTCCAGTTTGTAGAAAGGTTTTCCATGCCAAGGATTTTGAACATGTGCTTGACTTGGTTGGAACTCAAGCTTCTCAAATGGTATGCCATCTAAACCATTGGTGTTGATTTTAAGTGTATTTACCTATGCTTTTGCATTTTTAATAGTTGCCTCATAAAAAATTTCTATTCCAAATCACAGTTTGCTCTATTCCTATGGAGTTAAAAATATCAGCCTGACAAGGCAACTCAGGGCAAATAATTAACTGAGCGGTCATATTTTTGTTTGAAGGGCATCTGGGTCAGTACTCAGTAATATACAGTGCAAGTATTTCTTGTCAACACTAATAGAATCTGGCATAAATTTTCAGCTTAGTTGGACCATCAACTATTGTTTGTATGTTGGATTTTGATTTGTGCTAATTGCTGGTTCACTTTGATCTTAGAATTCTGAAGAGATCGAATACGAGGAGAAGCTCCTTCATTCTGATTCAGAGAACTTCAGAAGACAGAAATTTGAGGCCATATTGAAATTACAGCAGGAAAACAGCGGCTTAATTGAACCAAAAAGAGATATAGTAGTGGTTCCTGGTATATATCTTCCGCAACGAGCCACATTACCTGCACAGACAGTGAACAGGGAAACCGCCGAGCATCAAGGAACAGAAGCCGGACCCTCCACGGAAACAAATTTGAATAGTTCTTTAAATAGACCTCGTCCAAGAGAACCCAGGAACCGGGGCAGGAGGCAGAGACCACAAAAATCAAGAAGACCAGTCAGTCAGTGGGTCAGAAGAGATGATGGTACTGCAGATTAATTAGTACATAAAATTTTGGTTTCATTTTTTTATAAGATTATAGCATTTATTTATTATATTAACAATCACTCTTTTGTATAACCCTTTAAAAAAAAAAACTTAAAAAGAAAAAAATTCATCAATTGCTTTCCATGAATGCATGCCTATTTTGATTAACATGAGTTCAAAATTGTTAAATGTAATCAAGTCATGTGACTGGCAGGCTAATCTAAATTGATTCAAGATGTTATTGTCTCAATTTTTAAAAAACAACATTAAAATATTGTGGAATTGATTTTTCTTAGAAATCAAATAGGGATCCTGCTGAGTTAATCAGGTTGTGCTTTGACTTGTTTAATCAGTTGGGTTATATATTATGTTGATTTTAACCTGATTTTGCTTTAAGCATGAGCCAAACAAGAGTCTAATTAAATGAATCTTCAATTCTGATTGAAATTGCGCAAATGTTTTTTTTTTTTTTTTTGCTTTTAATTTTAACTTTCGATATGTCCTCTGGTAAAGTGTGGGAACGTAATTTCTTTTTTTCAAACTCTATTTTGGTCCTTGTGATTTGAAAATTTCATTTTGTAGCTCTTATTAAATTTGTGTTTTTTCATTATTTTTTCTTGCTTTTAAATCCCAAGTTTGAGAGAGTAGATAACATGAAAACAAGGGAGGAGAAAGAAAGTCATTGGTTGTTCACTCTGGCACTCATTTTAGGTGTGGATGAGTTCCATTTGACGAAAAGAGTTTTATTATAATATTTTCTATCCTTCATTTTATGAGAAAAAGTGATCAAGGTTGAGAGAAAAAATGGTTTGATTTTTATTTTTGAACTAATTTAAAAGTGTTTTGAGTTGAAAGATTTTTTCATTTATGTTCTAAGAGTTTTTTTTTTAGGTAAAATAGGTTGGAAAATGATTTTTGTGGTTGAAAGTCGCAACTTGATTTTGCGATCATGTCTTTGCAAAGAGCATCTATCATAACTTACATTTGTTCTTATCTTCATGAATTAATTTTTAATTAGAATAAATAACCCTTTTTAACATTAGAACTAATTTTTCTTTTAAAAATAAAAAATAAATTCTCATGCAAACATTTTTATTTTGCTTGTACTTTTTATTTTATACATTTTTACTTATTTTATCTTAGAGGATAATTCTAGTTGCTAAGAATATATTGTTTTCTATTTTATAAATGCATCATGCAAATATAAAACATTTATAAAAGTACAAGAGGAAAAGATAAATTTGATAATCTCCATGAAACTAAAAAAGATCAAAACTATTTAAAAAAGTTAAAGTACATGAACTAGAAGAAGAAAAAAACATGAGAGGGTAATGAATATAACTTAAAGAAACACGAAAATAGAAAACCCAGGCTTCAAAGGCAAACACCACAAACTCAGAACACATACCGAAAAAGTCATCGGTGATGAGAAATGAATCATGAAAGAGCCCACTTTCATTTTTCTTTTCCTAATTCCAACACTCTAGCCTACAATTTCAAACCTCTAATTTGAAGCTTTTTCAAAAAGCAAGGGTGGCAGCACGCAAGGCCCACAAATTATAGATTACTACAAAATGTTTTTTTTTCCTGGAAATGTGGTTGTAATGTTTTTAGCATCTGAGCAGTGGAAGAATATACTCTCAGCTAATCATTTTAATCACTAACCACAGCTTTCATGGGATTGGAGACTCACATGAGAGCTTGCCCCATATTGATAGTTACCATCAATTAAATAAAAGCTGTGTTTGTCACTATATTTTTTTCTTCTTTTTTTTCAAAACAAAATAATAAAAAATATATTATTTTAATGTATTTCTAAACAAAAAAATGCATTTCTAAACTGTCATCCATTTTTCCCACTACACTACTCTTTTTTTAAAAAAAAACACATTCCTTCAAATACAAAAAAATTTCCTCCATTTCCGATCTCCATAATATAATTTATATTATTAAATATGTAGTGATGAAATTGGAAGTGATATGGATCGAAGAACACTACTAATCCGCTTTCTTACTTTTCAGAATAAACCATTTCTTAAATTAACCAAGATTCAAAATTAGCCTCTCACAATCTTACATAACATAAACTCATTTTTATTATGGCACAAGTGCTTGCATAAACAGCCTGAGGGGCTTGACTTCCTTTTATTACTACATAAGTGCTTGCATAAACAGCCTGATGTGACTTTTATTCATGCCTGCCGCTCCCAAGCCACTCTACGAGTGAGTGAGCTTGATGATTGCTAGCTAACTGGCACATCAAACGATCCTAAAACAGCATCTAGAACCAGATTGATTGGGATTGACAATCGGGCAAGCCGCACTGTCTTTGTATTTCGGTTGCCCTCCTCATTACCTCCGACGTCTCTTCCTGTTCAGGGCGGCGGCGTTGCTGCTGCTGTGTCTGCTCCTCGATCATAGACCGTAAAGCGTCGCACTGGCACTGCCTATCCACCTGCCTGATTTGCTGGCAGCATTGCTGAGCATGCCCTTGATCACCACGAGAACTGCGGGTCCCTCGGAGTGCAATCATTGGCCTTGACTGTGACACGTATTGCTCACAGCTGCCCAGTTCCGCCCTCCGAATCTGCTCTTGGCAGCTTCCAGATCGACCCCTGCTGGACTGATCATCGAACTCCACCGTAGTGACGGTGGTTCTATAAGAAGAGGCATTGCCGATGAGTGCCAGGAGAAGGCTAGCTAGAGCTGCTGCTACGATAAAAAACCTTGCCATTTTTGCTGGAGAAAAGGTTGGTGGGGTTCTGGTGGATGAATGAGGTGATGGGTGCAGCGGGTTTTTATAGGGGATTTTGAGCTATGCATGTAGAGAACGTGGAGGTTGGCATGGTTACGCGTATCGTCTGTGATTTTGATGCGGTGGCTATGGATGTTATGGTGGTTTGGTTGATGCTTACACGTCTAGATCAGCATGCAAATTCTGCCAAGAGATGCATTGTTTGGTTTTGGAGTTTATTCATGAGTAATGGGTCTGCTATTTTCAATGAAACATCTTATCTATAATTTTTTTAATATGTTTTTTTTAAAATAAAATATTTTTATGCTCAGAACTTGTATAAATTTATATTATTTTTTAATTAATTTTTATATCCATAATTTTTTAATGAAAGTTTTTTATTATTAACTTGTAATTAATTTTTATTAAAGTGTTGTGAAATTTCAACTCATGATTATTAGATCATAATGTTTTAATAATATGTTAAGAAACTATCTCAATCAAAGCATTTCCAACGAGAGTGCTATAAGACTATACAAAAATTAAAAAAAATATATTTGTAGCTATTTGTAGCAATTTTTTTTATCTCCAATGGAGAAGCTATTTGGATAGCCAAAAATATTTTTTTCCTATACAAGTTGTTATTTATAGCAACTTGGAACTAAAAAAACATTTTTTTTTTTGCTTGTATGCCACATACTTTACAACTATTGTTCAAAAGTTGGTGGCAAATAAAAATTTGATGGAATTTTTTAATATTTTAAAATTTCAAATTTAGATTGTTGCAGGATTTTTAATTTTAAATTCATTTTTTAATTTAAATATAATTAAAAAAATTAATAATTATATTGTTGGAGGGTTTTTTAAAGGTAATTATATAACTTACTTATATTAATTGGATAATTAATTACATAATTAAACTATATATAATATAATTACATTATATTTAAATAATATATAAAAAATAGCTCTTCAAACTTGCTTACACCATTGGAGTATACATCAACAAAAAAAATCATATATACACTATTCAAAAAGTCATTTTAGAGATTTGGCTCTCCAAAATAACTTTTGACATTAGAATAGGTGGTACAATTAAAGTTGTTAATTATATGAAACTAAACAGTATAATTTATATTATTTTTTAATAACAATATACAATCATAACATCTAAATTTCACTTTATTTATAATTAGGATTATGCTCGAGGTTTAGTTAGTTTATTAGTGTGTTTTTTATATGACCATGCTTTTAAAAAAATATATAATACATGTATAATGGTGTTTCTTTAGTAAATATTTTATTTTATTTAAAAAAAAACAATCTACCATATTTTTTTAAAACAGCTTTAAATTTTTTTAAACAGTTTTAAAAACAGTTTTAATCAAATTTGATGTATTCCTCAAGTGTAACCCTCACCATTGGATCTCTCCACGGAAGGATTATTGCACGCCTCGCCATGTCTGTCTGAAAATGACATGTCCTGCAAAAAGGCCTCTATGAGATAAAACATAATGTTTGCAAGAACTTCCTAGCCGAGGATTAGGCAAATTTTACAATTTTGCAGCGAGGACAGTTTCTTTCTTTTTTATTTTTTTTGTCACGTCGTGGGCCAACAAAGACAGCAAGAAGTTGACTACTCACTGACCCTGTTATATTACGTGTCCCCATCCTAATCCTCTAAACCCGATTCTTACTCGCACTTTTTGTCAATTATTGACTGCCACGTCATACATTGACCATGCACGCGTAACCGGTCCTTTTCTTTTTGATTACCAAATCGGCCCTAGTTCTAGCCCCATCTGGCTGTGATCATGTCTCCTTGTTTGGGGATCCTTTGGACAATGCCAGTCAATGCTCACCGTCCAATCAGAACGCGCTCTTGCAGCTGTGGCTTTCACGTTCTAAAAATGGACTGGACTGTCGTGGTCTCGAACTCATAGCTCTTCATAGATCCACAGGCCTGTCTCTATGTTGCATCCACATTTTAAAACGAGTTTATTTTAGAGTATTGTTTTCTTAAAGTGTTATTCTGTTTAGAAATATATTAATAAATTATTAGCCAATAAAAAAATAAAAAAACACTAAAATAATTATTTTAAAACAATAATATAAAAAATTAACTGGGAAATGTTTGTGTTTATTTATTAATTAAGACGTATTTTCTAACCCTGACCATCGTAGTCATAGTAAACACACAACAACATAAGACCTACGGTGGGAAGTCAAGATGAGAGAGAAGGTGTCTTCTTTTGCCTAATTATGTGGTGGACCATGCCCTATATTATAATGGCACCTCTCATTTCATGGGAGGGAATGGAATGGATCGTAGATTTTTATGCAAGATAATCATTTCATCGTTGTGTATAACCATGCATCCTTTTCTTATCTTAATTTCAGCAACCGGCAACCAAAAATATTTCTCGAATCATTGTCAGGTTTCATGTGAACGGTTTGCTCTTGGAGCGTGTGAACATGTTTTCCAAATTTATGACATGTTTGTCTTTCAAAAATGTTTTTCTTTTTGAAATTAAATATTTTTTTTATTTTAAATTAAATATTTTAGTATTTTTAAATCATTCATAGAATAATATCAAAATTATTTTTTAAAATACATTATTTAAATATATTTATAAACAAAAAAACACTTATTCCACTCTTGTTTTTGTTCACAAACTCTACTCCTGATTTTGTTCATAGGAAAGAGAGTTTTTTTTTTTTTTACATAAATCCAGAATTAAATTTTTTTTAATTATGTCTGGGATGCCTTTTGTCAACTGATTTAAATCACTTTTTAATATTTAACTCGAGAAAGCATGAAAAATGATTATAAATCCAATCAAAGATTTAAATTAATAATAAACACAATTTTAACTTCCAATTTATAGCTATAGCTCATATCATCTTCTTTTATTAAAAAAATTGGTTTTAGTTAATTTATAAAATAAACATAGTTTTTAACTTTTAATTTGTAGCTATAACTCATGTCATCTTTTTCTTTAAAAAAGAAATCGTCTTTAGTTAATTTATATCCTGCATTTAATGAAAATATAAATAACAATAAAAATTAAAATCAAAATTAAAAATATAAATACATAAATATGAACAAAAATAGAAATTATCCTGAAATGAACGAAAAACTCAAAGGTATCGAAACTAAACTAAAACAAATAAAAGAATAAGAACAAAAAAAACAAAAAATAAATAAGACAAGTTTTTGTTTTTGTTTAATGTTGATATTAAGTAGTATAATTTTAAAGAAATAAGATAAAAAATAATTGAAGGACAAAATTAAAAGACAAAATTAAAATTAATATTATTATCATTGTAAATATAGTTAATATAATTATTTGGACTATAAAAAAATTATTATTGATATTCTTAATATTATTTTACGAGTTATTGTTACTTTTAGCACCATGACCATAATTATTAATATCATAAGCACTACAATCATTATAATAAATTGTTGTTGATGTTGTTATTATTATTATTATTACATTTTCTTACAAATATACAACATTATAATTGTTTTGTCTAAAATATACAACATTATAAAAAATAAAAATAGACTCTTGCCATTTTTTTATGTTTTAAAAAGTCAGTTGAGTGCAAAACAAATGACTCGTATTTATTAACTAATGATGTTAATACTTATATTTGTAATATTATAAATGTCTTTAAAATAATAAATAATAAACCTTTTATCACAAAAGGAGTTATAATGTTATATTGAGTGAAATAAATATAATAATAATAATAAAAATCTAACACGCGCTAAATACGGGAGTGAGAAAATAAACGAAACTGGAGAATCCAAACCCGATCCTGCAAAAGAAAAACGTTTCGAGAGTGAGAGAGAGGGGGGGAGGAGGAGCGTCCCCACTCCCTTTGAAAAGAAGTGTTGCTTAATGCAGGAACACAGTGGGTCCCACACCCAACACTCACTGGTCCCCACAATCTCTCCTCTCCTCTCCTCTCTCCCTCACAATTAAAAAAAACCAGAGAGAGAAGAAAAGCAAACACTAGGCAACACTAGGACTGCGTCCTCCATACAAAGCAGCGAAAGAACAGGAAAAGCAAATACTACTCCCTGCAACCATCAACGAAAGCTTTTGTTGCAGCTGCTGCCGCTGCCGCTGCAGCAGAGCCAACCAACAGCAACATTCCAGCGAGAGAGACTCAGAGAGAGAAATCGAGGAGCTTCAGTTTTGTTGATCAGTCAGAGACCTTCGGTTTCTTTTTTATAATCTCATTTCTAAGCTTCTACAAAGAGAGAAACAACAAGAAGAAAGAATTTCAGCTCTGCCCGTCTCTCAACAGAATTCCGCGGTACAGGATTCTTATTCATCCTGTATTTTTTTTTATATTCATTTTGTTTCGTTATGTTTGTTCTCTCTGTTTTTTGTTTAAATGTTGTTCGGGGTTTATTCCTTCTGCTTTGTTAAATTTCTTTTCGGGGTTTAGAGATATCTCACTTCTTCAGAGTTTTGGATTCTATTGCTGCGTGGAATACCAGAATTTTAAGTTAACATATGTTGTGATTTTGCAGCTACTTGTATTATTCCTTATTCTAGTTGACTGTGAATGAAGTTATGGATATTATTATTGAGTTTTAGCTGCTTGATCTAGTCCGATTTTGCGATTGTCTCGTATGTTTTTTTTTTGTTCAACTGCTTGTACAAACCGTTTAGTGATCGTGTATCTATTTTGGTTTTGGCAAGAAAATTCAGATTATGCATGAAAGGTATTGTTCAAATATCTAACATATAGGAAATCAAATGAATGAAAGAGATTTAGTGACCTCTGAATTGAAGAATAGCTACTAGATTGCGTCGTGGGTGAAAAATTACTTTTGAGAGTTTTCGTTTCTTCTTTGAAGAAAATTTTGATTGGTGATATCTGTATTTTTACTTTTTATTTATTTATTATTATTATGCTTGAAGCGCCTAATCGACTCTCTGATCTCCACTTGCAGTTCTATTGGCTGAAGGATCCTTCCATGTAATATTAAGTAGTACGAAATATGGAAAGGATTGCAGAATCGAAGGCATTTCCTGCTAAATTGCCTGTTGCGAGTCAGTTATCATCAGCGGCATATATAGTGTCAGGGAGAGAAGTGAGCCAGGCACCGAAGCTGCAGACAGGATCGGTAAGGGATGCTGTGGGTCGATTTTATGCACAACAATCTCAAATCAAGGACTTTCCTGTGCCTGTTAGACCATGGAAAGGAAAGGACTCTGCGGCTATAGAAGAAGACGTAATGCTTGATGTTGTTGTGACTTCTAAGGGTAGTGACGATTGCTTTGATGAAGGCGGACCGAGTTCTTTCTCTGGGGCCAGTCATCCACCTGAACCTATCGACACGGATCTAATAATGAAAACTGTGTATGTACCAATCGGTCAAAAGAAAGCTGAGCCTGGATGCCTTGTGAAGAGTATGTCTGTGAAGGGGCCTTTTCTAGAAGATCTTTCAATCAGGGTTCTGCCCAAAAAACTAAGCTCAGTGATTCTTTCTCCTGCAGAAAGTTTGGTAGAAGAACCTAATGACTTACTTGTATTGCCTTCTCCATTTTCAGTTCCTCGTGCATCACAAAATACTGAAAGCTCTCCCCTTCCACCTGATTCAGAAGAGAAGGAATGTGTGTGGGATGCCTCTTTGCCTCCAAGTGGTAATGTGAGTCCTCATAGTAGCATTGACAGTACTGGTGTTGTCACAGCTATGAGTATTGCCAATAGCTGTGCCAGTACATATCGGAGTGATGCTATTACAAGTGATGGCATGCTTAGTATCGATAGAAACTGTGAGAGTACAAAAGGGAGTGTTAGTGTTAGAGGGGATTCACTTGAAAGTGCAAAGACTAGTGTCAGCCGAGCAAGTGACAGCAGTGGTCTTAGTGATGACAGTAATTGGAGCAATATTACCGGCAGTGCAAATAAGCCCCATAAAGGAAATGATCCTAGGTGGAACGCTATTCTTGCCATTCGAGCACGACATGGAATTTTGGGAATGAGTCACTTTAGATTATTCAAACGCCTTGGGTGTGGTGACATTGGCAGTGTGTACCTCTCAGAGCTGAGTGGAACTCGGTGTTTTTTTGCAATGAAAGTAATGGACAAGGCATCCCTTGCAAGCAGGAAAAAGTTGACAAGAGCTCAGACAGAAAGGGAGATTTTGCAGTTGTTGGACCATCCATTTCTGCCGACTTTATATACACATTTTGAGACGGACAGATTCTCATGTTTGGTTATGGAATATTGCCCAGGGGGTGATCTCCATACTCTGAGGCAACGACAACCTGGAAAACATTTTTCTGAGTATGCTGCCAGGTATTTTTTAGTAGAGCAGCATTCTCGCCATTGTCTGTTATGAATAAAGCATGGTTTCTTTAGTTTTTCTTTCGTGATGCTGTTCCCTGATATGCCCTCATATAGCAGCATGTGATTAAATATTAGGCTAGTAGTTGTGTGCTCCTAACTATTTCTGTTTTGTAGAAGATGCATAGTTTCCAACTTTTTAATAGTTTAACACTAAAGGTACCTGCATGCAATAGCTATTATAGTAAACTACTGATTGGTCAGAGCCCTTTCCTTGATACTGAGGTCACTTCAACACCAACAAGGCAACAACAATAATTCTCCTTGCTATGCCATGTCAACACTAGAAATTTTCCACTTCATGCTATCATCTTGGACCACATAGGAAAACCAACTCCATAATTCTTTTTCCACCCATCCTTAATGCTTAAACGGTTGCAAAATGAATGACATTAGATGGGTTTTTTTCCACTGTTCGAATTTGATTGCTTGTATGTAATGACTAGTAAATTGCTGGGATGGAAACACAGTTTCATAGTGTTTTTGTGGACAATTCATTATCTTTCCTCATGGAAGTGTAAAATTAAATTTTCATGTACAAGTTGCTGTGTGTTTCAAGGTATCAGGGATGAAAACCCAGTGAAATATTAAACAAATGTAGAAGATATGGTTAAGCTTGTAGAAAATTGGATTAAATTCTAAAATGCTAAACTCAGCAGAGTTATGTATCTTCCATACTAGTTATTTTCAAAATAATAAATACAGATGTCATCCATCGTCCATCGATTGATGCAGTCATATTTTAGCCCATCTACTGGTGCAGGGATGGGAAATGTACGAGTTTCATTATCACTGGCTGTTATTTCCCTTCATATTTCTTTCTTGCTTTGGGATGGCAATAACATTCAGATATGTTGCTATGGCGCACTGGAAAAGAAAAGTACCGTGTCATATTGGGCTTGCATAGTACTTCACTTTTGAAACCAATTTCAGAGTTCAGATTTTGATGCATGGAAAGGAAACCGTGTCATATAGGGGGCTAACACAGCACTTAACTTTTAAAACCAAATTCAGAGTTCAGACTTTGACCCTCCCTGATATTGTTAAATATCAATTTCCATTTCCCAGGTCCTGTTATATGCTAAAATGCTCTGGTCACTGGTGTTAGACCTCACACACAGCAAGTGATGCTAGTTCACAAGAGTACCTATTCTGGATGCTTCTGAAATCAAAATATGGCTCAGTTCACAGTTCCAATCAAATGACTGACACCTATCTCTACCTCATTGTAGTCCCTATGCTAAACAGTCTTGTACTGGAATTTGGAAACTTGATGGAGCACATGAAATTTCCTTTTGGATTTGCAAAAACTTTTCTATTGACTAAAATGTTGAAATAATGTCCCAAACTAATAGAGCCTGATTGTAGGTTTTTGGTAACTTGGAAAGAACAAAAACACCTAATTAACTATGAAATTTGGAGATTCCGCTGTAGTCAGATGGATTTCCTGCCATGACATTTGAGGAACAAAACAGTTTGATCCTAATCATGGACAAATGCTATTTGTGCCGTATAATGTCCTTTCCTTCTCTTCAGCTGGCCCTTTTTTGATGTTATCTCCTTGTCTTCTCTTTGCCAAAATCAGTTATTTTTAGCGGAGCAGCTTTATAGTAATTTATTTCTTCAAATGTGCAGATTTTATGCTGCAGAGGTTTTATTGGCACTTGAATATCTTCACATGCTTGGAGTTGTCTACAGAGACTTGAAGCCTGAAAATGTCCTAGTCCGTGACGACGGCCACATAATGCTTTCAGATTTTGACCTTTCCCTTAGATGTGCAGTTTCACCCACCCTGATAAGAACATCATATGATTCCGACCCTTCAAGACGAGCTGGTGGTGGGGCATTCTGTGTTCAGCCTGCCTGTATTGAGCCCTCGTCAGTTTGCATCCAACCTGCATGTTTTTTGCCCCGCATCTTCCCTCAGAAAAGCAAGAAAAAGCCCCGAAAACCTCGCCACAACCTTGGGTTGCCAGCTAATGCACTTCCAGAGCTCGTGGCAGAACCAACAGCTGCTCGGTCGATGTCCTTTGTGGGAACCCATGAATACCTGGCCCCTGAAATTATCAAGGGAGAAGGCCATGGCAGTGCAGTTGATTGGTGGACATTTGGCATTTTCTTGCACGAGCTATTATATGGTAAAACTCCATTCAAAGGCTCAGGAAACCGAGCTACCCTGTTCAATGTGGTGGGGCAACAGCTTAGATTCCCAGATTCACCGCCTACTAGCGACGCCAGCCAAGACTTGATCCGAGGCTTGCTGGTGAAGGAACCTCAGCATAGGCTAGGGGTGAAGAGGGGTGCAACTGAGATCAAGCAGCATCCTTTCTTTAAAGGTGTGAACTGGGCTCTAATTAGGTGCAGCACACCACCTGAAGTGCCAAGACCAGTGGAGACCGAGCCCTCGCCTGGCAAGTTTGGCGCGGTTGACAAAATCGGCATTGGCATTGTAGGCAGCAGCAGTAAAAGGATGGCAGGGACAGAGATGAAATCCGGGGGTAAATATTTGGACTTCGAGTTCTTTTAGTACAGGGCTGTTGTGCTGTATTGTAATGGTGTCATTTGTTGATGTTATGAAAACATGCCTGCAGTATCCTGTTCTGATTATCACCTTCCTCTTAAGAGGATAAATCATCAGCTGGAAACCTTAGAGCGTCAATTTACAGAGTAGTTTAGGTCCATTGGGTTTTATAGTGGTCAAACATCATGATCGATTCGAATCAACAAACCTAATATTCTAGCTGAGTAGCAATTTTAAGAACTGATGCTTTCGATCAATATCAATGGCCCAGCTTTACCAATTATATCACTTGGTAATGCTGATTTTACCAGAAATTCTCTTTCATTGAATGGGTGGTGGGTTCTTTTGATCATCTCGATCCTCCAACGATTAAGATAGATGTGCAGCACTGGAAACCAGGTCCATTTGAAAAAAATGGAGGCATGCATGAAGATTGCCTGTGAAAATTGGAACTCCATTTGTTAATGGTGTTAGTGGTTTCGCCTCGCTTTCCATTATACAACACTGCAGGCTACGATTTCCCATTAAACTATGAGATATCTCCAGATTCAACGTTTGTTACGAT
The DNA here is from genome assembly GCA_032356905.1 of Salix exigua. Classification (NCBI taxonomy): domain Eukaryota; kingdom Viridiplantae; phylum Streptophyta; class Magnoliopsida; order Malpighiales; family Salicaceae; genus Salix; species Salix exigua. Next base: position 9,201,331 of record CM063589.1, read on the forward strand.
GAAAAAAAAAAAAAACCTGTGTGGACTCTGTGAAGGCAAAATGATTTCGTTTGAGAAATTTAAGGCCCACTGCGTTTATACCTTTTAGTTTGGTCCCCATCTGACAACGCTATCCTGCCATTGTTACAGGGAATGATAGATGCATGCATCTGGACAACTCATCTTCGCTCTTTCTGAGTAATTTCTTGCCTCTTTTCAGTTCTATACATACCAGCAAATCTGTCGTGGTGGTTCTTGAAAGTGATCACCGCCCATTCAGGGTGTCGGGAGTTGAATTTCCACTGCACCATTCTGAATTTGCTCCCAAACAGGGCTTTCAACAACAGGATTTATATCAATCCCCTACGGTCCCTGGCCTCGAGTATATATATATGGCGAGAACCAGACTCGAACCCGTACTTTTAAAACCTTGTAATGCGTTTCAAAAATATTATAGAAAAAAAATATATTTTAAATTATTTGTTTTTAATATTTTCAGATCATTTTCATCTGTTGATTTCGAAAAATAATCTAAAAAAAAACATCAATTTGATCTAATAAAAAAAAATAGACACTAGACAACATCAACAATGGCAACCTCTCAAAGTTGATCTCAAAACATCTCCTCAGCTGTTTCCAGCTCATATGCTTCTGTCACTAACAGGCACTGGATAACTAGATAAAATAATCTGGTAAAGAAAGATGGCCTGGCTTTAAAATGGCCAGTAACAGGATTGTTTAATTCAAGTTACTTAGTTAGAAGCATCTGATCCCATTACAGAACTTCAACAGACAACAAGTGTTTTGGTTGAATCCTTTTATTACCGTAATCCAAAAGAAGACAAGAGAGGCTACAGATCCAAGACAAGAAGAATACAAAAAAAAAAGTAATTTTCTAGGTTGAATAATCTAATAATTGTAGTTTGTAATGATGACTAAAGTTTGCTTGCCTTTCAACATCACTGTTGTCAGTTTGTCAGTGCGGATCCAATATATATGCTGCAGCCTGTTCAGCAATGAGAGAGAGAGAGAGCCTGTCTGTTAAACTGCCTCTTCTTGAATTGTAAATGCACATTCGTTCAATAAAATAAATTTGTAATAATTTGTAATAATAAATGTTTTTAAAAATTATTAACATTAATTAAAGACCAAGTTGGTAAGTTAAGAGATAAATAAAAAAATATAATCTTTCAGTGAAATAAAGATAAAAAAAAGGTATTATCTTTTTTAATTAAAATAACCCTTCATCCTATTAACATGCTCCCCTTTTATGACATTTTTTTTTACCAAAATATGTTTTTTAAATAATAGCTTATTTGAACTATAAAATCAAGTTCTCATAACAATAATAATTATGTTTTGATCATTTTGATGTGAATTTATTAAAAAATAAGAATATTACATTGTACCGAGCTGTCCCATGGATCAATTTTTGAAAATTATTTTTTGATCAAGTATAGAATAATAAAAGGAAAACATTCATGTAACTTTTTTTTTTTATCAAACTTTGATCCAACTTTAAAAGTAATGAACCTTTCTTTTATCAAACATTCATGTGTTTCTAGCTTGGTTTATGAAAAAGAAAAGAAAAAAGTGAGGAATTGACAATAAATGATTTCCAAAATAGTAAAAAAAAAATAATGGCGAATTTTATGGGTTGAGATATATGATTGATTACATGTACGGGATCGTGATGCCCCATAAAAACTGTGCGCATGAGCTGTCTGTCTCCATTTTCCTCCATTTTTAGCATCGAAGAAGACGAGGAAGAAAGGGAAGAGGTGAGCGGGTGCACATTTCCAAAAGGCATCCCAAACTTCAGAGGAACCAAAACTCTCAAAGCCCGCATATAATGAATGAAATGGTCCCCGAAAAGGCAGTGGTGTCAAAACTCTCGAGCACTCGAGCTATAAAATCCACTCCACAGAGTAACAAATGCCTGGAGCTACAGCTGAAAAGGCAAAAATCACGAGCAAAACGAAGTCGTATAATTTGTCAATCATGCCGAAACTGTGAACCTCCGAGACAACAATCCAGGCAACTTCCTGTACAGAGACATCTCCCTCCCTTCAAACTTGCAAGGATGATAGAAACCGCAAAAAAGTTTCGTATATTTACATGTCAAAAAGGCCCTCCTTCCCCCTAAAAAAATAAACATAAGAGCCCCAAGCCAAAAAAATCCCAGCCCTTGTGAATTCCCAACTCACCATACTGGTAAATTACGCAAAACTATTTGTTAGTGTAGGAACGGCTGCATACCAATTGAAGTGCCTCCGTAAACAAGGAAGAGAAACTGGTCAATGCCTGAAAGACTCCAGGAAGGCCTGTCTGAAGATTATTCAGTGTCATTGATCGTGTCACCTCCACTGCCTTGGCATGCCTCAGCATCTCATCTTCCACGCGCCTTTGACAAGCTACAAGCTCTGATTTCTTTTCAGCCAGTGGGTCACGAGCATCCAATACCTGTCCATTATCAGATCCACCGGTATCAGGAAGTCCAATACCAACCGTGGAGTATGAGTTGTAGAACTTTCTTTCTATGCTACGGAGAGAAGAAGCCTTCTTTTCCAGCTCCTTCGATGCATTATCAGTTCGCTTTTTAACCTTGAGCTCTTCAGCTTGTTTCATAGATATCACATGAACAACATTGATAAAGCTCTTGATGGCTTCGGAAGCAACCGTGTCAGGGACACGATCAAGGGCAAGCTTCCACTCATCGCAGAAGGCATATACATCAGAGGGTTCCATGTTGGCGTTCATGTTGTCACTGCTTACAGGGATAAGGGTGAGCTTGAACCAGCCATGGATGGATTGAATAAAGTCCCGTTGGAACTTTATTAGGTGGCAGAAACTGGAATGCCAGGCAGAAACTGCTAATTCAAGGTCACGAGTAGCCTGCTTGTGCAATTCAGAAGTTGAGTCACCCTTGGGTGATCGGTTCACAAGACCACGGACTTGCTGCACAATGTGATGCTGAACTTCGTGGTACTGGTGCATTGACTTCCACATGTACATGAACCTGCATTCAAATCAGATGCATAAATATATGGTCTAGATGGATGTCATTTCAGCAGCTCATAATTTCATCATTAAAATACAAAGACAACAATAGAGACATGGTGCAAACAATGTTTCTCAAATATATTTGACCAGATTATGATTGTCAAGTCACTGCTGGGTTCTCGGTCCTTGCAACTGGGGGTTGGGGTGGTAAAACTTACCGATACAGCAATTAATGCTTGTTTTGCCCACCTCTAGGTTAAGAGCTGAATATAGTAGTTGGGCCATGATTTGGGGGTTTTCGTCTTCAATACTGTCAAGAACTGCATTTTCAAAATCAAAGCAACAATCTCTCTCTGACTTTTCTCTACAGACAACAGCAGCACCAGAAACTAGCATCGCCCAAATGGGGCAATTGTTAGCTGAACATGAAGCCTTGTGAGGTAGCTGAAAGCTACAAACATGTAAAATGAACCAGATGCTGCACATATGGAACACGATGTACAGTAGCTTCTCCAGGACTATTATCAAATGGTAATATTGCAAACACGATAAGCATGGTTGCGAGCATCCAAAGCCCTGGTAATGCTATTACATGTGTCCAAAGAGCAGCCTGGTAATTAATAGTTTCTGGATAAAATCAAAATTACCAGCCTAGCTATAAAATGCTCTCTACATTAAGACTTACTTCACCACATTAAGAAACGAGGCTAACAATCCATTAATCTACAATGGTGGGTCATATTATACTTCCATTCTATTGCACCCAACTCTCAACCCATCAATTACCTTAATACTGAAAAGGTCCCACCAATCAGATGAGACAAAATCATTGGGAGGTGCAGGGTTGGGCCACTGCCTGATGGAGAGGTAGTTTGGCAGTGGATGGTCAAGAAAACTGGACAGCAATGCACATGTGGATACAGACTGGATGAAGCAACTGGCATGCCAGTGCTATCCCCTTGTAATGCTTCACCTTACCAAGGCAAGTGCAAATGTCACATCTCATGCGAGGATATGTGATTATGAAAGTCAGTATTTAATTCAGTCAGCAATATTAACCCAAAACAAAAGCGAAAAGGCACTCTCCGATTGGAAAAATAAAGGTAGCAGATGCCTATTTTAAGAATGTACTAGCAGCTTTACTAGAACCGGTTATTGATCATATCAGAAGTTCAAGAACTTGACCAGGGCAACAGAAATAAGAAGCTGCATTGTATTATGCGGCCTCACAACCACCAGATTTTGTTGATGCGAATATAGATCTCATATTTCATGGAAAAAAAAACTTTCTTGTAAGAGTTACAAAAAATGAAATGGCATACCCATGACAGAGCTCAACCAGCTGAGGAACAAGATCACTGTCTCTAAGACCAATGATTGCAGTTGAGGTGGTAGAAACAGCCTGAGATGTGACAATAATCGAAGATTGCAGTCTTGCTATTGCTGCTTTGGTCTTGTCTAGCTTTGCTTCATCCCCCTTGTATTCCTGACTTTGTAGTGTTGATAGCTTCTTCTCGTGCTCAATTTTGACACCTTCTCTAGACTAAAAAGGCAGATTAACAATTTGTTCTATGCATTAGCACTTGTCAACACATTCCAAACACAGCTGGAGGCTAAATTTCAGATGCAATAATGCACCAAAAAAAATGCATCAACTTGATGGGAAAGGGTGCCCTGGTTAGTTAGACCGAACATGTTCCTAGGGAAAAACACAAGCAATCCTTCTCTTTCTGACAGGTTGTCAAGGGCATTCTAGATATTGTAAATGAATGCAACACACAGATAGTTTGCATTTAAAGATAATTCAAGGACGGTGGCAAGCCTTCCTAATAAAGAATTGTTAACATCAGTTGGGATTTAGCCTGATTGGCACGTTTAGACACTCAATACATGCAAACTTCAACATAAGGGGCTCTCGCCCGCTTGTTTATACACGAATGCATGCATAGCATCAACAATCACTAATCCAGGAAATAACCTCACCGGAAATGATGATGATGATGATCCACGTCACAGTCAAGGCAAGAAGAACCCATCACATAATTAATAGGATTGAAGGGGGTCATTTTCGTCAAAAAAAGAGTCCACATGGTAAACTACTAGCTACAAAGGGCCAAAAAACTGCGCTAGGCTTACGCTAACCTCACTGGTGCATATTTAATACCCCTGAAAACATCAATTAATCATGCATGGCAGGCTAAGATAAGAGAGGGAAGGGAATCAAAAACCAGAAATGGTAAAAGAGTAACGCTAATTTTACAAAATAAAAATAAAAACCACAACCATTCAATTAATTTGTAGGAACTAGTCTACCTTATTCGATGAGGGAGGTTTTTTAGGGGGCAAATGAATTGGGTAAAAAACTAGGCTAGCAAAATGATATCATAGTACAATTTTTGCGACGCTTACCTTAACTTCCTCATAGAGCTTCTTCTCCCAAGCCAACAACCGTTCCGTTGTAGAACAAAGACTCTTTGGACCGCCAGTTTCATTCAGTGAACCGGTGTCGAGGCGATACTTGACGGCCAACGGCGGTTTCGAGGTCCAACTGGAGCTCAAGCTACTCATAACACTACTAGAATGATACACAGTTTCTGCAACATTTGATAAATTAATCAAAATTAAACAACAAATAAGCCTCGCCTAAAAAGAAATGGGATTTTACTCACTCTTTAGTTGCCGGAAACTTCTATCAAGCTCAAGCATCTCCAAAACCTGATCTCCAGCTGTGGCCGCCTTGTCAAAATTCTCTTTAATGGCTTCAACAATCTCTTTCAAATCCTTATGTCTCACAACCATTTTCATATTAGATGTCTCTCGAGTCCTATAACTGGTCGTCGACGATCCCGCCTCAGACTTATTATCTGACCTACCAAAAACATTATCAGATTGTTGTGATTGCGGTTGCTGCTTCGATCCGAAATTAGACCGGGTTTCCATCTCGGATTTGAACTCTCTATCATTATCTTCTTCATCTGATGATGTTGTGTTTCTATAATGATCATCATCTCCCCACTCACTGCAATGAACTTCCTCTTGCTCCGTCTCGTTATAAATCTGTTGCTGCTGCAGATAGTGCTTTTTCTTAAAGAAATCATACTCCGATAATCTCTCCGTTTCGGTTTCAGTTGCGACATCCTCATCTTCGTACGATGACGACCCATCATCAGTATCTAAATGGTGTTGGTGTTGGTGTTGCTGCTGGTTGTAGTGATTTTGGCTGGCTTTTCTAGCGAAGAATTCCGAGTCTGGAGGCGAAGGAGGGTAGAGATTTTCCCAATCCCATACAGAAGAAGCTTGAGATGGCGTGGTAGAATAAGCTGAATGATTTCGAAAAGCATTTGGATATTCAAAATTCGATTTCGGAGAAACCGAAGGGCTTGTTTCTGAAAGAATGTGAGGAAGCTTCGGAGGTTTGCTGCGGCGGTGGCGATTAGATTGAGGCTTGATACTTGAAGAAGAAAGAATATGAGGAGGTTCAGTGCTAGCTATCGTAGGAGAAGGAGAAAATGGAGGAGGTGGCGGCGGCGAGTGGAGGGAAGGGGAAGGAGGGACACGTGGAGGGATGGGGTTGGTGCGAGGAGGTGGGTTGGATGTTGTGGAAGGGTGGAGGAAGACAGCGGGGGTTTGGTCGGAGACAGAGAGGGATTCACCAGCGGCGAAAGTGCAGAGGGCTGAGCCTGTGAGTCGGAGTGAACGACAGTATTCTGCGTGTGCAGCGGCTAAGTTGTGGCGGGCGTAGACTGCTTCTTTCATTAGGCGGCGCCTCTCCTTGCACCGCCGCACCGTGTCCTCGTTGTCTAGCTTGGAAGCCGTACAACCCATTTCTAGAGAACAAAGGGAGATGGGATGTAAAGAATAAAAAGAGAGAAGTTTACACGGGGAAGCAGAGAACAATAGAAGTGGCGAGTATTTAGCAGGTTGGTGACGCGCACCGCTTGAGCAGGTGGTGGCGCCTGAATTCTCTGATAGAGAGAGAGAGATAGTGGAGTGCTAGAGAGAGAGTGGGATGTTCTAGCAGGCGCTCTCTGGAACTGTTTATATCCCCATCCTCTATATCTTCTCTGTTTTTTCTTTTTAATTGTTTTTTATTAACCATATAAATATGTTTAAGAAATACTGTTTGAAAATTGAGCCGGTAGTTTGAATTATAAACTTGCTTCTCATATCAATACATACACGCAAGGATAAACAATACAATACATAGTATTATGAGAATATTTGTTCTCATGTTTTTATTTTTTTTAATTTCAAAAAAAAGAATGTTTTATAATTATTTTGATACACTTATATTAATTTAAAATCATATTTTAAATTATGCAATTCAAATATAAAATCTAAAAAAAATAAAAATAAAAGATCTTATCATGCGAATGTGGAGAATAATATAGAATCATATATAAGTCTCATTTACTAAGTTTAAATTTTTAGGTGAGATGATTCCTTAACATGATATCGAGTTTTGTTAACTCAGATGATCACGAGTTCGAATCTCATAATTTATATTCTATTTGATAAAAATCAAGATATGCGAGTTTTAAGTTTGTCAATAGATTTCATAAGGAATGTATAAAATAATATAAATCATGAATGTATTAAAATTCAATTAATTTTCATAGGATGTATTAGAGAATAATATAATAAAAATAATTACAAACTTTATTAACAGCAAATGTTTATTATCGGCCATCAAAATGAATTTAAATTATTGCCCGAACAGTGAATAACTAGGAGCAGTTGTTAAGAGCATGGAAAGGCAGAGATGCGTAGATATTCTGCAATAAGTGGATCCTTTGGGAGAGCTGTGCAGTGATTGAAAACGGTGAAAGGGTTCTTTTTTCTTCTACTTTTTCCCCACCTCCAGCTTTCTATTTCCATGGAGTAATAAGCCTCGGTGGACCCAGCCACCTCAGCCCTTCTTTTATCGTCCTTCTCTTTTCAAAGGAAAGTTTTTGCTTTCAAACTTTCATCATCTTTATACAGTGTCTTGCACTCGCCTAGGGTTGCAGGCACTCCATGGATGAATTAGCGGTGGGAAAGGCGGGTCGTTTGGTCAGCTAGCATTCATGAGATCGAATCTTTCTCTCAAGATATTCCTTGTCTTTATTTTCTCTGGGCAGCTTCTGACCAAAGGTTTTTTCACTTTTCTTTTTTCTTCATCGGGACAGGCGGCGGTGATAGTGCAGGTCAGGGGCCAAATTGCCCGATCCTTTCCTGTCCTCCATCTGTCACCGGATCCGAACCAGAATGGCAGCATGGGAAACTACATGCCGTGCTGAGCTTTGTAGCTTCGGAAAACATAATCTTTTTATTGCGATTTACATGCTAACAATCGAAACAGTGGATCACAGCGCCGATGCTACAGATTATGCAGCAGAAGAATGATACTGTACGTTCTTCCCCTGAAAATGTAAAAGCTCAGAACAGTCCCAGGATTTGGTGCCCTAACTGTAAACAGAGAAGTGTAAGAGCTGCAGCAAATGGATAATTTTTGCTGAGTTTAGATGATTTACAGCATCCACGAGAGCTACAAAAGGTGGAGAACAAACGGATCCGTGTATGGTGAGCAGCAATCGAAAGAAAATGATAAGCAGAACTGCTGTTTTCATATAAAAAAGCAAACCAGGGGGGACCCTTTTTCCAGGCCCAACTCAAGGAGCAGGAGCTTTTACGTCTATTAATCTATACATCATTTTTTGTGGGACCAGCTAGATTATTTTCTTGCTATTTTCATATAAAAATAAGGACTCGACGACATGCAGGTAAGGCAGGGCTTCAGTTAGTATTAATGAAAAATAGAATTTTAAGACACATCCTTGCCACCTCACTTGGTGGCCGTTTGGTGGCATCCACGACAAACGGCTTCTGAGTTTTCTGTTTGGAAAACAAGCAAACGTAGTTTCAACGTGTGGGAACCACAACAAAAATTCTCTAAAACATCGTTTCATGCAAAACTGGAATTTTATACTTTTGTATCTGCGATCTATTTTTTCTAAAATGTTGATACATATATATAGAACGCAACTTACACAAATGACATTCTCCATTGTCCTTTGACAAATCCATTTCAATGTCCTCTACTCATCGGTATCGTCCGTTAAAGTTATTTTGGTGATCGGTCGGAGCCATCGCGGCACGTGAAATAATTCACGTGCACAAGTGCGCCACGATCGTCATGCGAAGAAGACGGAACAAGCAGCAGCAGACTGCTCCACCTCATTTTTTCAAGTCGGACGTGGTCTGGCTGCACGCTGCCCAACTCAAGTCCATCAAAAGTTGGCTTAGGCCCAATTTGGTTGGTTGCCTCGGCCTAGCCCATTTTTTAAAAATATATATTTAAAAAATTAAAAAATGTGTAGATACATATCGATCCTAATGGAAGGGAAATATTTGTTCGTGATGAAATCAAGTAGTTTGATGGGAGAATAAAAATAATATTTGTTTTTTCATGAATTATTAGTTACATTATATTATTATAATTATTAAATTTACAGTATTTAAAAAATCACACACACACACACACATATCATTTAAAGTAATTTCACAAGTTATAAGCAATATAGAAAGTTTGGTAACTAAACACCCAAAACTGCTTTTTTTCAACCTCCAACTCAACCACAATTTTAATCACAAATTTTATTGTTTATTTTGAACAGCAGTAAAAACGCTTTTTTTTAAACTATTTTTTTTCAACCTCAATCGTAAAAGCAAAAACAATGCCAAACACACTCTTCCTATGAGAGATCGGGATCGCCTGGATGTTTTTTTTTAGATAAATGGGAGTGGGTTTTAAATATATTTTTGGAAAAAAATTTAAAAAGTTTTTTTTAAAAAATTATTATTTATTATTTTTTGTTATATTGGTATCAAATATATATATTTAAAAATATTATTTTAATATATATTCACACAAAAATTAATTTATAAAATGACCTTTCGTTACACTTTTAAATAACCCTTTAGACTATTTGTTTTGAGTTTTAAAAATATTTTAAATTTATTTTATTTATTGGCTTGAAATTAATATTTTATTTGATGTTTTTAAATTTTTTTAATATTAATATTAAAAATAAATCTGAATAAAAAATATTATTTTAATATATTTTAAAATAAAATAAATACCAGCAAAAAATACTTTCCCTCCTCTCTTTTTAGTTAATCTTCGTTTTCGTCACCGAGCTCCATTGATTTTATTTTATTTTTTCTAGAAAAAAGAAGAAGCTAGTTCTTTCGTAAGGCTTTCCTGTTGGGTACAGTGGGAAACTCGATGAGCGTTGAGCGACGCAGCGAAGATAGCCCTCCCCCGCTCCAGGATCCCAAGATTTGAGTCGTATGTTTGAACGGGAATCAACGGCTTAAAACTGCATGTAATATGATCAATCCTTCTGTGACCACGTATGATTCCATCCTCTCCCTCTCTGGCTAACACAAAATTACTGACTGTTTTTTTTTAAAAAAATGAAATTATTTTATTTTTATTTAAAAACAATTATTTTAATATATTTCTAAATAATTGCTTAAACCATAATTTTTAAAAGAAACCAACCAACCAACCATTTGCAAGAGGGCATACATTTTCCACGTGACGCAGACTCCACGAGGGAATGGTATGACACAATCTGGTGCTGTAAGGTGAGGGGTCCCACCACAATTTCTCTTGCCAAACAGCTAGCACAAAAAAACAAAGAAGAAGGATCTGTCTCGTGGAATAACAACAAGTCTTCAAAATATCTTACGAGACTTTTGAGCCAAACACTTCCTGGCTCGAGAAGCCCTTCTAGGTATTCTACCTGAGCAATCCAGCGTGGTTAGCTGTCAATTGCACGTGCTTCTCTGGCACAACTTGTTCAACCGAACCTGGAATGGTAGCAGCAGCATGATTTGGCGTCGGCTCCGGTGTTCATGGCAATATTGCTACTGCTGAGGAAGGGTTGATCGCGTGCGGCTGGTTCTTGGTGAAACCGAAATTCCCATGATGTGAATATCAAGACTTATCCTTCCAGTGCATCAATCAGCGAACATACGCATCCATCAGCAAAGGTGATTCGAGCTTGATATACTCATCCTCCAGCAAATTAATTAAAAGTGAATGTCTGCATGAAATCCCATGATTAATTGTTCGTGTACCAATACAAAACTCATGACCATCTTTTCGTTTCTATTACAATATTAGACTAATTTTACCAACTTGGTTTTGTTTCTTTAACCATCTGATATTCATTTTCATGCTTCTTCCTCGTCTTGTTCTTATAAATCTGTCATAGAAAGTGCACGAGTACGTACACATTTTCCTCGCCATTTCTGATACGAGATGCTTCGTGTTGGTCTAAAAATCTTCACTGTCCAGCTGCTTTTATTGATATCTTTGCACCGTCAGGTTATACTATTTTCTGTCCATCTGAAGCTTAAGGTTTCTGGATTCTCTTTTGTTGCTGGATGATTTCAATGTCAAGATCTTTTCTTTATTCTTTATTTTATTATTTTAGGAAGAATCTTCATGTGGGTTTTCTTTAAATTGATTGAAGTAAGCTGCTTTTGGGGGGTTAAAGGGTTGTATTTTTTGGTGATCATGACAATTGAGATTCTGAAGAGCTATTATGACACAGTATGTGTTCTTGTTTTCTAAGCACCATCCTCGTGGCAATGCTTGGGAGTAGCCATTTTTTCTTTGAATTTTGGCAGCTATTGCACATTTGCACCTTCTCAATCCTATAACTCTGTTTCTGTGCGTCCCATATATGTTGTGTATCATCTGCACTGTCGCATCTCCTGTTTCTTCTTTCCAGACAAGATTCAATTCAGAATTGCTTGTATGGATTGTTTTGGTATTGCATCGGGGGAATGTAAGCATATCCGTCAAGGCAGAGTCGGTCACTCAATGTAAGCACGTGCGTCCATTAAGCTGCTTAAGTTTCTTCAGCTGTTGAAACTACAAAACAGAAGAGGAGCATTTAATTTTGCAGACAGGGGTCGGCTTTTGGCAGGGAAGAGAAGAACACATGTGATTCCTCATATTTCAGATCAAATCTTGATGTTTAACCTTTGAAACATAAATTCCTGGATGACACATCATTCATTGCTGAAGTTTTTCATCTGAAGCAAAGATTGTGATCAACGGAAAACCAAACACCAACACCAAGAAAGCCGCCGCGAGTGCAGCGAGGAGAACAACTGCGTAAGGCGGAGGGCATGGCATCTAAGAAGATAACTGTCATCAAACTGATCAATGATCTTTTATGCTGGTGTATGTGCTGTGGTGCATGGGTTGGAGAATCATTTCTAAGGTAAAAAATAAAAGCCTATGGCAGAATCTCTTGGTTGCTTTTAGTGTATTAGCATAAAAAAGAAGAAGACATAAATGAAAAATAGGAAATAGGAAAGATAGTTTCGGAATGAAATTATGATTTCTCAGGACATTTGTCCTCACCGTCTCGTCTATGCATGGAGCCCTGGAACTGGGGATTCAAAATACGTTAGAGTAAGCTAAACTCGGTCCCTGTTGTTCTTGGAAGATAATAAGTTAGTTACTCGAGTTCAGTAAAAACCATATTTATCCTTCAATCTTCTTACATTTAAGATTTAGTTATCATTCTTTTAATAAACTTAAAAAAAATTAAAAAATATTTTTTAGATCTCATGACTACCAATTATCAAAAAATAATAATTTATTTAAGGAATCTACTTTCTTTAGAATTTGTTTTATATTTTAATATTTTCAGTAATATACATGGGATAACTGAGATTCCATATGAAAAAAGCATGTCGTTTTCCATGTGCTTGGCGACATCTATTTTTTTAAATCATTTTTTTTATTAATACTGTATTTTAAAAATATTTTAAATTTTTATTTTTTATTTTAAATTAATACTTTTAATATTTTAAATCATTTTTTTTATTAATACTGTATTTTAAAAATATTTTAAATTTTTATTTTTTATTTTAAATTAATACTTTTAATATTTTAAATCATTTTTATTTACTGATATAAAAAATTAATATAAAAAATAAACCCAACCAAACTCCTCAACAGTTAATCATATGATATTTGATTGTTGTAGATCCAGGAATTCAGATCCCCTCTACAATGGGAGGAACTTGAAGGCCTTTGATATTGTATTTTTTATTCACTTAAATACCCTCATCTCATCTTTTATATCAAGTAGTTTTTTTTTTCATGCTGAAATATATTAAAATAATATATTATTTTAAATATCAGTACATCAAAATTATTTAAAAATACAAAAATATATTCATTTAATATGAAAAAAATAAAATTACCTAAATTTTTTCAAACAAGCATAGTAATACAATATCATTTTCACCAATAACTACACAATTATTTTATGTTGTCAATCAAGTTCCTAAAAGCTATTTTATTTATAAATTTCCAATGAGAATTTTTATTTTCAATAATAATAATAATAGTAAAAACTACTTTTTAACACTAAGAGCAAATGCAACGGGATGCTATTTTGACTGTTTTTGTTGTTTATTTTCACTGCAAAATGTGCTATTTTGATATCTAAAAATGGCACTCCATGCATGAGGTGTTATTTGTAGCAGCTCATGCGGAGAAGGTAAAGGTGGGGTCACCTTTATTTTATATTATAATATATATATATATATATATATATATATTATAAAATATTTATTTTTGTTTTTATTTAAAAATCAACAATAAGAGAGTAAAAAATTATATATAAAATTAATAATTATATTATTGGAGTGTTTTTTAAATGTAATTATTTAATTATATAACTTATTTTTATTAATTGTATAATTAAACTACATAAAAAATAATTATATTATATTTAAAATAATATAAAAATAAATGGCTATTCAAAATGACTTTTATCATGAAACACACATGAAAAAACCATATATACTATTAAAAAAACCAAGATTTAACTATTAGCCATTAAAGTTGCTCTAACGCACGCGGTACCTGAATTCTAAGACGTTGAGTGGCGGTGTGCATTTTACCAAATCCTCCCTTGATGCCAGAGCAGCGACGACAACTCGTTTGCCCTCATAGGAAACATCGCGTTCTCCGAAAATCACCTTCATAAAACAAACAAATAAATAAATAAACAAAAAACCAGCTTTCTCTCCTTCCACTTCACACATCAGGACTGCTAAATTTCAACTCTTCTCTTCTCTGATCCCATTCCTCCTCCCAAGCCCTAACCCTCTCTGTCTCAATCAGAAGACTCCTCAACCCTCTCAATGTCGTGATCCTATCCACCTCCGCAAATTCCTCGTATGCACCTGGCTAGGGCTTGTGAAGAAGGCTAGTCCTCATCCATTTGATTTTTAGAGAGAATGGACATCGAACAAAAACAAGCAGAACACATCGATCACTTCGTAAATCAAGCATCCACTTTAAAAGCCTCCGCTCTTTGGCCTCTTATTATAGAAGCCACTTCTCATCCTTCTCTCTTTGCCTTCTCTGAGATTCTTTCGGTCCCCACCGTCTCCGAGGTGTTTTCATCTACCCATTAGTTTCCCTGCTAATTTCTTCTCCATGTTGTTGGAGGGTGTTTCTGGTATCTTAATTTGGTTTTCAAATTTACTGACAGCTCCAAGGAACTGAGAATTCTTTGTACCTCGATGTTCTTCGGTTGTTTGCTCACGGAACCTGGACTGACTACAAAAGTAAGCATTTAATTTTTCCCTTTTCTTTTTACCTCTATTTGTTTTCGATTATATTCCGTTTTATTTTAAGTATGCATGTGAATTCATATTGGGTTTCCAATTGCCGAAGAAAATAATTTTGGTCAATATATATATATCTGTATGTATGTATGTATGTATGTATCTGCATTGCACTTGATAATTGGATATGGAGAACTTGAGTTGACTAGCTTTTTTTGCGGAAGGAGATTCGTGAATTATTGTGTGGGAAATTGTATTGAATGACTGTAGTTACTCGGTTGTCTTTTATCGGTAATATGCGATCCAATGGGCTTTATTTGAAGATGGACTTTGATTTTTAATGGTTCGGATGAACCAAAAGCAAGTTGATTTACCTGCAAGTATTTTTTTTTGTCACTTTAGTCATGGACTCTGTAGCTTGGAATTGGTTATACTTATAATGAATGGGTCTTAATAGGAGAAACTGGAAATCAAATATTATATGTTCAACGAACTTGTTTTTTCCCTGCACTTGATGAACTAGTGCTGTACTTAAATATGTGTATTTAGTGCTTCTTTTCCTTCTTTACGTGTTCCTGCTCTTGCTTTTGGTATACCTCGTGATAAACATTTACTTGAAAGTCTGGCTCATAACTGTGATAAGGTAGCTTGAAATGAGATTCTTGAAGAACCTTGACCTCACCATCTGTCGATTGTGTTTTTCTAATGGAGTACATGAAATGAATAGAAATTTTGTGCTGTCATTACTGCAATACACGATGGTGTAGATAATAACATGCTCGTGTATTCTGGCCGTATCGTTTCAATAACGAGGTCCTTGCTATTGTTTTTTTCTTTTCTCTCCTCTTCTATTATTTGAACGACTGTAATGAAATGGGCAAACGTTTTTTCTTATAGATAATGCTGGTTGTCTTCCACAATTGGTTCCTGATCAAGTCCTCAAGCTAAAGCAACTTACTGTGCTTACCCTTGCTGAAGTGAACAAGGTATCTTTCCTTGTATTATGAACCCTTTTTTCAGAAATGAATTTACTTATTTGAGTAGCTAATTTGCCTTCCATACAGGCTCATGGAATCTTGCCTCCAAAAAGTTAATGACACAACTCACTAGATGTGTCAGCTGTTATCTTAAAAAAGAAAGAAAGAAACGTGCAGTAAATTGTCACCTAATTTAGAGAAGTACTCGTTCTAGTTGGAGCTAAAATCTAAATTCAGTTTTAATAAATCTAGTCAAGTTACTATAGTTTTCTCTGAAGTAAAACTGGAATTGGTTTTGAGCTTGGAATGTGAGTCAGTGTTTGGAAATTCAAAATCTTAAACTATGTTATTGATTCATATAAATATATGGAATAAATAAATTTCTTACATTGACAAGTACTGCTATTTTTAATTTATGTTGCATCACCAGTTTAAAAGTTGATTATTGCATATTTCATCTGTTTTCTTCTGATCTTTTGAATCAGAATATTTTACTGACCTCTTGGTCCTCACCATTTAGATTGTTTTGGTGTTTGCCCTTTTCTAGGTACTACCCTATGATCAACTAATGCAGGAGTTAGATGTTTCAAATGTTCGTGAACTTGAAGATTTTCTTATCAATGAGTGCATGTATGCGGTACGTTTTCTGCCAGCCGCATTTCATTCCTTCCACAATCATGATTGTTTCTTCTTCCCTCTTTTTTTCTTGTGGGAAAATGGAGTTGATTGGGCTAACAAAATGTATAAAAACTTTGATGGTGTTGTAGTTCTTTCAGTGTCCAATTTTCTTTCCAGACTATTGCAATTCATGAATTAGGATTATGCTAATCATCCTGCACATTTTTTTCTTTCTTTCTAACTCTGGTTCTTTCAGGGAATAGTCCGAGGAAAGCTAGATCAGCAGCGAAGGTGCTTTGAGGTCTGTGAATGTGTCATCAGCTTGCCTTAAGTTGTATTCTACAATATCTTCTTACCCCTCTCAAACATTTTAAAGCTTGTATGATGTCTTCTTTATTAATTGACGTGTAGGTCCAATTTGCTGCTGGTAGGGATCTGAGGCCTGGACAACTTGGGAATATGTTACAAACACTATCAAACTGGTATCGTCTTTAGTCTTTAGTTGACTAGCATTGTCATATTCTCTTAGATTATTTTGTGTTGTGTGCCTGACTGCAAAATGCCTCAATCCATATGAATTTGGGAGCTGTTACTCTATTTTTATTTATCAAACACAATAATCTGCTTAAAAAGCCTTTGTGCATTTAAGACCTGAATATTTGGACATGTTGGAGGACTCCATAATACCTGTTATTTGATTCTTCATGTCCTCTGGGTAATGTTTTTCTAATATGTTCCTCACGCAATTTATCAGTTTTTTTTTACAGGTTTTTCAAATTCAAGCTCATTTGTTATCATGTGTGACCTTGTATGTTCTGCTGTTAATAATGAAAGTTTCTTTCCAATTCGTTTGATGTATTGGTTTTCTTGCTCGCCATGTATTTCTGAATATGGTGTGCATTCTTTGTGTTAAATCTGTTCGGTCAGCTCCATAACTAACTTTATACCCATGGATGTCTAGGTTGGCTACATCAGATAATTTACTTGTCTCAATTCAAGAGAAGATAAAATGGGCTGATTCTATGAGTGAAGTGGATAGGAAGCACCGAAAGGATGTAGAAGATAGGGTGGAAGAAGTAAAGAAGTCACTCTCCCTCAAGGTCAGTTGAATCCAGTTTTACATTCAAGCATTATCCATGGAGTAGTATGATATCGAATTCTTTTTAAGATTAAAAAATCTGAAACAAATAATTAAACATCCTTGCACATGAAGTAGTGCCATGGAGCATCATGTTATCTGAAAGAAATAACTGGATATTCCACACAAATCATATGTAGGTAGGTTGTGCATCATTTTTTATTTTGTGTGTGCTGGAGCTATTATTTACTAGATTAACATGACTTGCATATCTTTGCTAGCAATGTTTCACCTAGATAAATGCAAAAATTCTTTGTTTATCTGGGAATACGAGGAAGATTATCTTGATTTTCTTCAGTTGGAATCTTGTGGTAGCAATTCAAGTAGTACTTGACAAGGAGTCTTATTCAGTTACTGGATATGTTTGTCGATGTGTCTTACTTACGTTGTGGCAGAAGTTACAAACTGTAAGCAGGCAGACAATGACTTCCGAGGGCACGAGGAGATCTACTCTGAACCTGGTGGAGTGATGGACTATGAGGAAGACCGAAGCCGGCCCAAGAGGTATTTTTCCACTTCCATTCTTTTGGTTACATCTATGCATGCATTTTCATCATGTTGATATCACTTAATGGTCTGGGGAATGCCAATTATCAAATTAGTCAGGGAATACTGAATTCTATTTGCTTGTCTCGGTGTCCAACCGGACTGGCTTTGATCTAGTGTCTTACTGGTGATTTGGAAATTGCAGGAGGCGGCATCCAATGTCTTGAAGATAGATATTGATCATGGAACTCAGTGGATGTGTGTCCCTGTGACTTGCCTGATTTTTGTTCATGGCATGCAGACAGCAACTGATTGCAGCTTTTGGAGATGGTGATATTAGCATACAGTGAATTTGTTTTTGCCACTTTAGACTGGTATTTGAAGATTGTACCTCGTTCTGAACCTGTTCCTATTGAGTTATAAAGAACAAAACCAGATTTATTGGTGCGGCCGAAAACTTATATGAAGTCAGATTGTTATTCCGATCTCTTGCCTCTTGACGTAGTTCTTCAATTTGAGGTAAAATATCTGCTTTTATTTCGTCCAGCTGCACCCTGTCTGAAACCTTGAGTCATTTTATGGTGTAAAAAACTCATTAATCCACGTATGAGCAGAGGTATCTTGGCGTTTAAAACTCTTTATCTAAATTATTATACTAAATTTAATAATAATATTAAAAAAAAATCATCTAAATTTTTTTTTCCTTTCCAAAAACTCATTCAACCAAAGTTCAATAAACTAGAGTGGATATGTTATTTAAGAAACAACGTAAAATTCCTTTTAATCAAGCTATAAGTACATCTGCACGGATGGGGCAGCTTTTGTTTCTTCTCGTGGATAAGTTTTTCCAATACAATTATAGGTTGCGTTCCAACTTTATTCCGAGAAAAAGGGCCTCCATTTTTTTGTGGAAAGATCATAATGTGTGGTGAGCCCAGATAAATAAGTCCAACTTCTTGAAGACTTTGTAATCATGGGGTCCTAACTAAGCCGATCAAAATAAACTAACAGGCCTACTTAATTGCCAAGACCGAAAGAAAAACAAAACTCCCATGACCCTCTCTTTTTTGACCTCCAAGTGTCGCTCCTCTAATCGTGGTGCCCATCACATGTCTGTTTAAATTCCCAGCTGAAACCTTTTTCGTTATTTTCGTGTGTGACTTTTTGGTTTCTCTTAAACGGTCGAATCTTCAATGGACTGCTGGACTGGTGTTTTGAAGGTCCCATTGGCACCTAGCAGCACAAGTTACTGCAGAGTTGCAGTATCTCTCTGCCTCTCAACTGCTTCCAAAACCCTTTCTGTAAGTTCCTTTTCTATTTCCACTTTGAAGAATTAAAAAAAATAAAAACTGAATTATTTGAAACCCAGGTACCTTCTGCAAATGCAATTTTTTTCAATGGAGATAGAGTTGAAGGGACCGAGAACCCAGTGATTGAGAGATTGTCTGATTTGCAAAAAATAGCTCAAATTTTGGTGTCTAAATATGGTGGCTGTGTTAATGCATATGTCATCGAGGCTCCTGTTTTTAACGGGCCTTTTGCCGTTTATAAAGATTTTATTCCATCTGTGAATCGATATGGGGAGCCAAAATCCTATAATCCAGTCGGATTCCCAGCTTCCAACTCAACCGTCTCGGTCTTGCTGAATTGCCTGAAAGAGGTGTGTTTTTCTGCCATGTCAATAATTGAAGCTCCATATGGTGTGTTGAGGATAGTTAAGAAGCTGACGCGAAAGCTTCCCCCCCTGTTTTACTGCTCTGTGCATCCATAGTTGCTTTGGTTTTGCAGTGTATTCTAGCAGGGGAGGGGAGTAATAATCATTGATGACAGTCAATACCCTGAATTTGTGTCATTGCAGGCTAAGAAAGTGATTCCAAGAAGAGAGCAAGAATCGTCGGCAGATAGCGTATCATTTAATCAGCCGAAAACATACATCCTTGGATTCAGCAAGGGTGGCACCGTGCTTAACCAGCTAGTTACTGAGCTAGGCTCGTTAGAAGTAAAATCCCAAGTGAAACCACAGCCACCCAGTGGAGAATTTTCGAGTGATCAAGAAGATATTCAAATCATACCGACTACTAAAGAAAGCCTTTTGAACAGCATTTCGGAGATCCATTATGTGGATGTTGGTTTAAACTCTGCTGGTGCTTATACCACCAATCACGATGTGATTGAGAGAATATCCCAGCGTCTCATGCAAGGCGCTCCTGGAATTCGTTTTGTCCTCCATGGAACTCCTAGGCAATGGTGTGATAGCAGCCGAGTTCTGATTCGTGAGGAAAAGGACAGGCTAGCTCATCTGCTTGAATCTGAATCTCGCAGAAGTGGAGGGAAATTGCAGGTGTGTGAGAAATTTTATTTTGGTGACAGGCCTCCTAATCTGCAGATGCACTTTGAAATAATTGAAGTTATGGATGTTTGTTGAATATCCCGTAATCTGCATATTGTAGGTGACACCATGACCACCGCAAATTGTAAACTGCTACTTATTGGATTAGAATTAGATGATAACTAGTTAGTTGCTTCACACGTATTAACTCGATGGAAGTTGACTCAACATCACGTAATAAACCTGAAAAGTGTGTTCTTGATTGACTAAATCTAGTTATACATTTTTTAATAATAATAATCAAAATTTCAATTTTTTTTATGTGAAAAACTTGAAACCACATTATCTTGGATTAGTAGGATTAAACTAAACAATTATCATCAAGGTCACGAGTCTTAGTAATTTTAATAGCTTTTGTTTTCTAGAATTGATTTATTTTATTTTATTTTATTATATCACAATAAAAATAAATATATATAGAAAAGAAAACCAATAAAAATTGTGGAGAACTGTTCCTCGTGTCAAAAAAAATATTCGCCATCCACCCATGTGTGTGTGTGTATTTTATTAGCTGCATAGTTCACTGAATTAAAAGCAACATCTAAATATTCAGAAATAATTAATTATAACTTAGTCCTTGTAGTTTTTTTAAAAAATAATTAATCAAGAAGTTATATTTTCAAATATGTTTATAATTTAGTCATTCCATTAATTCAATTTTCCCCCTTTTATAAGAAATTGAAAAGGAACAGCTGGAACTAGATAAGATGTGGAGACAAGGTATTTTCTGGAGAGAAACTATGATTAACCTTAGTCAAACGCTAATTAAACGACAATTAATTATATCTGGTACAATATATGTATTAATTATTTAGTTTATATAGAGTATAGTGACCAGGTTGTGATTAACTAAAGTTTGGCGTGTGTGGAGACTGGAGACAGCCGCTACGAGATATCCAGCTCCTCCTTGCCACGTGGTATAACATCCCAAGAGCAGACATTCGATGGAAGACATAGCTCTGCCCCCAAATGATTTTTATTTATAATGTTTTTCTTCTTTAAAAATTTGAAAATAAAAATGTATTTTTAAAAATAATTAAAAAATATTTTTTTTTAATATATTATTAAATAAAAATAAGTTTTAGCACATTTCCTATAAATCGGTAGAACAAATTAACTCCAGTTTGGCGTGTGTGAAGACAACCGCTTCGAGATATCCAGCTCCTCCTTGCCACGTGGTATAACATCCCAGGAGCAGACATTTGATGGAAGACAAAGCTCTGCCCCCAATCAATAGCATTACAATGTTTTTCTTTTTAAAAATTTTGATTATTAAAAATGGTTTCAACAACCAATAAAAGACCCAGTAAATAATTTAATTCTATAGAAAATAATTTAATTATTTTCTATGCGATAGAAAACAGTGATCGTATCTAACAAAGAGTGATGTAAATTCCTTGGCTCTATCTAATGGTCAAAGGGGCAGAGGAGCAAGCAACTCAAAGTCAAGATAAGAAAGGTCGTTGGCCCTCTGTCCTCGATCTGCCACACCAGCCATATCTAGCAGTCTCCTTTTCACTCAAGCATGCTGTATATTATATGTGAAGTGTATCTTCACTTTCATCTCCCAAACCTCCTTTCTTGCTACCTTTATTTTCTTCTCTTGGAAAAAGAAATCACAAGTGATGGGTTTTTTCCTATTCATTAAGGCAGCAACCTTTATGATCATTACATTGATGTTTACTTTTGTCCCTTTCACACATTCTGTTCCCTTCGTGGTTTTTCATGGTAAGAATTTTATTTTTGGCTGTTGGTCCTTTTCTGTTGATGAAAGCCAGTTATTCATTATTTTCTTATGGCTAACAACTGGCGAAGTCCGTGTTGATCATTTCAGTGTAATTAAATCATTTTCTTTTTTGGTTTAGATGTTTAGTCACCGATTACTTGCTTGGAGATATTTTTTTTTTGGAAGTAAAGTTATTGCAATGATTCTTTCATATTATTGATCATATCATTCTCTGTTTCTAATTTAGGTTGCTATAAAGGAAGATTGAAAGTAGTGTAGTTTATATTGGTTTTTCATTTTCGTTTTTTTGGGATTTATGAAGCTGGAAAATCTTTACTTGATTGAGTATTTACTTCATGTTTAGTCTTTTGATTGTTTTTTATACATATGTTTGGCTTCTTTGTGTCTGTGTATGAGGAACTGATAAGGACTGAAAGGCTCATAAATTGAATGCATTCGTTTAGTACTTCCTTGCAAGTGAGAGAGAGAGAAATAAAATACTTTTTTAATCTTTATCATAGCTGTTGCCATGTGCATAAAATGATAATATTTTTTGTATATGTTTTGTGTTAGGTATTAGTGACAAATGCAGTAATAAGGGAGTCAAACAGTTCACTGAGCGTTTAACCAAGTGGTCAGGCATTCAAGGACATTGCATGTATGATTTAATCTGTGGATTGTTTTGCTAGTCATTACAACTATGGTCATTTCTCTAGTTGGTGATCGATCTCCGCTCAAAATCATTTTATGTCTGATCAACAGCCTGTATGTAATCATCTGATTTCCCTTCTTGTCCTCAGAGAAATTGGAGATGGAGCATGGGATTCTTGGACTATGCCCCTCCTAGATCAGGTGATGGCTGAACTGATGGCTTGAGGAGAATTTGATGTTGACAGTGTCGTATCCCAAAACTAATTTTATCTTCACCTTTGTTGCAGACGGAAATTGCTTGTGAGAAGGTGCTAAAGCTACGAGCTTTTTTCTGTCATTGTTTTTTCACTTAGAAGTTCAGTTGCTCAAAATTAGATTGCCAACGAAATTTGCAGGTGAAGAGTATGAGTGAACTGAGCGATGGTTACAACTTAATTGGACTTTCCCAGGTAACTCAAATTTTGAAGAATAAGTTGTTATCTGTTATCAATTTTAGAATTGTAACATTTTTCTTAAGAGTTTTAAAGAGAAGAGCACTTTTAAAGAGTACCCTGCATCACAATATCAAACACATGCTAATGTTCTGCGCATTCTTTTATTTCACAGGGTAGCTTGATTGCTCGAGGGGTCATTGAGTTCTGTGATGGGGCGCCTCCTGTAAGAAACTGAAAATATGGCTGTCGTTCTTCATCTAACTACTTTTTATCCCGCAATGTCCTTTCACTCCCTTATTACAACCTTGGATTAATATCCCTTGCCCATGTGTCGGACAGGTGAAGAATTTGATTACGCTGGCAGGTATCCATGCTGGTATTGCTTCAATTCCTTTCTGTGGAGTAAGTGCTGTTGCTTAAGCGTACTCAATTCATTTTCTTCAATTCCTGCTGGTTTTAAAGACTGTATTGTGCTGAAATTGAAACCCATAGTAGTACTTGGAGATATTCTTGTGGATTTTTATTATCATGGGCTACGCTACGGTAGCCTTCGGTGTGATATTCTCTGAGCCTCTGACTTTTGCAGAGCACCATTATATGCCTTCTTTTGGATGATTTGATCAAGTCAGAGATCTACAGCACTTATGTTCAGGTTTGAGTTTCTTATTTTGAGATGGTAATTTAAAGTCATGATCAATGGCAATTCTTGTGAAGGATAGATAATTTCATTGCCCCCAATTCATATATTCAATCTCTTAGCAATACTTGTCTCTGATGAAATTGCAGGAACACTTGGCTCCCAGCGGCTATATCAAAATCCCAACAGTGAGTCTAGTCCTTCAGCTATGGTGATATACACAGGTTCTCAGCTCCTCCTCGCGGGGGTGTAAAATATAAATTAGTGGATAAATTATGAGGATTTTGAAGCAGTGTGAGAAGAAAAGAAAAGTTATACTGGATCAAGAAGTAGCTAATTGTAAATAATTGGTTTTGTGCTAATGTCACAAGATCAAGTTTTTTCTAGGCCAAGCTACTATTTTCTTAAACGAATTGTCATGGCGAGATAAATCTGTTTCTTACAGGACATTCCTGCCTATCTAAAAGGATGTAGTTTCCTCCCCAAAGTTAACAACGAGATCAAGAATACCAGAAATTCTACATACAAGGAACGATTCGCTAGCTTAGAGAACCTAGTTCTAATCATGGTGAGTTGACCTCAATTGTGTTTCTGTAACGTCTTTTGATTTGATCTAATCGTTTTAACTTGGTGATCATCATCAGTTTGAACAAGATACAGTCTTGGTTCCGAAGGAAACCTCCTGGTTTGGATATTTTCCAGATGGGTCCTACGATACTATTCTGCCTGCACAGGAGGTAAATATTTTACAAGCATACTCTAACTCAAGCCATGAAAACATCTTCAATTATCTGGATTTCGCTGCTATAATCCGAGGTCAAGCTTTCATTTCATTCAAATATGGTAGGTTTCAAATTTAACATGGTCTGCGCCCTGCAGACAAAGCTCTACACTGAAGACTGGATCGGTTTGAAAACTCTGGATGAAGCTGGGAAAGTTAAATTCATTAACGTGTCAGGTGGGCATCTTGATATCTCGCAAACTGACATGAAGAAATACGTATTGCCTTACTTGGAGGAACAAGCGCCATCCCCGAGTCTGCAGACTGAAAAGGGGCCTTCATCTTGTAGATGGGTTTCAGCAATCAAGAACAGCTTCATGGAGCTGGTTGGACGCGCTGAGGATCGAAATTTACTGGATATTCGGCGGTAGATTCAGAACTGTAATCACCACGAGAATAAGTCGAAAGGAAGAGGGAAATGAACACGCTAGAACTATAAATTAATTGTTCGCGCAATATCTGCCCATTTATCTTCATTTTTCCGATCCTGAAACTGTCTTGTAGATCATTCTATTGAACTTTTCCTTGGTTTCATATTGTTATTTGCAGAATTCGTCAGGTTCTTAATTTGGGAGTGAAGCCCAAACTAAGGTTGGCTAAAATATAATTTTTTATTATTATTTAAAATTAATTTTTTTTATATGTTTTTATGATTGTTTTAATATGCTGATATTATAAATAAATTTTTAAAAATATTATGTTAATATATTTTAAATAATTAATATTTCAAAAACAACTATTATTATACTTCATCACAATTTTTGTTAGTAAAGCTAGTTGGATTGCTTTCGCTCATGAATTGAGATTGACATCATAGAACATTTTATTTGAAAGAAGTTATTTTTATCAATGTTTTTGCATTTTAAAAATGCTTTTGAAAAATCTTGCTTTGTTTTTCTTTGCTTTATGTTAAATATTTTTGATGTTTTTTTATAGTTTTGATGTGTTGATTTTAAAAATAAAATTTTAATATATATATATATATATATAATATTTTGATATATTTTCAAGCAAAAAGTATTTTAAAAAGAAATGATACCATAACTTCAAATGGACTTCAAAATCTTTTTGGAGCAGAAGTAATTAAATATATATTTTTTTACTAATTTGAGTTGATATTACAAGAAAAAGAATTTTATACTAACAATTCTCATTCAAATAACTCTTTGTAGTCATAGTAATTACTAGCTCTTTAACTTATGCTTTGTCGTGGAAAAGACAAACAACATGCAAGTTTTGCAAATGTATTGAAAGGCCTATGTGCATGTATTTAATTAAATAAATCAAGAATCATTTCTGTCAGTTAATGAAAAAAAGGAGTTAACATGTTTATTCAGCTCGTCTAGCTGCAAGTCAAATATATATTTTTTCTAATGCAAAATAATTAATATGTTGGTGTTAGTACCATTTTTTTTTAATATCAAGTAAAAAATATAACCATGAATCAAAAAATTAATGATTATATATATATATATATATTAAAATATAGTAAAAATCATATTTGTTAATAAAAATATGTAAGATCTCAAATTAATTTTTGATGCAATTTAATAATGTTCTAATTGCCACGTGAAAACCATTCTTTTAATCTTTGAATAATATTTAAAAAAAAACACAAATTACAATAAATATAAGAACAAAAAGAATGATATAAATAAACTTAGTGTAAAGTGATAAATACTCAAAGTGTAAAGAATAAAAAATAGTATATATTTTTTTTCCAGAGAAATGAAGATATAAAAAAAATAATGATAAATAATTCAAGTGTAAAATGATAAAAATACCATGTATAAAAAGAAAAATAATGTATAAGAAAAAAAAAGATTCTAGATTAAAAAAAACAAATCCACCACTGCTACAATTACCTAAAGAGTTAAAACAGCTCGGAAATGTACTGTTCACACGGACTGATAACACTGTTTACTGGATATTTATCTCCCTGCTTCACGCGAGTTTGTGCTCTTTTTTTTTACAAACGGCTTATTTTTGTACTTCGTATGGTGGAAATAGACAGGTGAGTAGCTGTGGCCGAGGGGTTTGAATATGTCAGCCAACAGATTTGATTTTGGTTGCTTTATTTTTTTTCACGTGTTTTTTTTTTATTTTGAAAGCAACTGCCTGCAAAAGTTGATTTCCTTTTTTTCTCTTTATTTTTATTATTTTTTTTAAACTGCCATTTTTTTCTTTGAGGTTGCTTTCTTTTTTCGTTTTTTTCATATTATTCTTATAAAAAATATTAAAAAATTGTCTTTGAATTTTAATTTTGTGCTCTGTTTTTTAAAGTTTATTTCTTAAAAAATATTTATAGTATTTTGGTCTTTAATATTTCATATCTAATATTACTGAGCAAAAAATACAACTAAAAAAATTACAAATTTACCTAGATTATCTACAATTAAAAGATATTCAGGTCACTTCCCGTTTCGATTACACTGTTTTTTTTAGACGGTAGATAAATAATTATAGCACACAAAAAATTTAGGTTTATTTCTAAAAAAATTAAAATATTTTTATTTATAATGTGTCAGATCTAATATTACAAGAGGAAAAAGGCAACTCGTAAATTGTTTTTGACAAATTTACCTGGATTCTACAATTAAAAAATCTACAACCCATTTCCCATTTCGATTACACTATAAAGTATGTGAGACTAATTATATGTTTTAATATTTATTGAATATTATTGTCTAAAAATATATATAGAGAGAGAGAAAATGACCTACGATTTCTTGCAAAAAAATAATTAATATCGGTATTCTTCAATACATTTAATATAATAATATGATTAATAAATCTTATAGATATAACTTTGGCTTTGAATTTAAATTTCTATTTTATAATCTTTTTTCTTTGTTCTTTTAATAAACAGTAACTTTTTCACATTTTGTTTTATTTTTTAATAACAGTCGTGTCCAAGTCTTTCTTTTAACCAGATTTCTTTTTTTGTGTTTTTTTAACCAGAGTATCCGTGACAACAAATTTATAACAAATCATTTCACCTTCTTAGCAAATTTTCTAACAAATTTTATCAAAAGTTTTTTAGCAATAGCAATATTCAATCACTTTTTGGTTAAAAAAAACCATTTTTTACAGATTTTATCAATTACAATTTTATTAATTAAATATTAAAATAACAAAATACAATATTTATAAAAATAATCAATTTTCTACATAGATAAAAAAGCCCAGCAGAGCGGGCGAATCGTACCTGCTGTAGGAACAAAATGGGAGTCATTTTAATTGCCATTTCTACAGTGAAACTAAGTTTACTCGGATATGTATAATTGCCAAAATAAATTTTTTATTTAATTATAGTAATTGAAAGCATCCAACTCAACTTGTTAACGTGAATTACTATAATAACATGGAATTGAAAAGTTGATGTGTATTTATTAAAATAAATAAAAAATTATGTGTTGAAAAATATTAAAAAAACATTAATAACATTGATTAAAGACTGGTTAGAAAGTTGAAAAACTAACGAAAACTCAGATATCTATGTCATTTCAAAATTGTTTTATTTAATTATATGGAAAAAGATATCATCATATTAAAAAATAAATTCCAAATAAAACGGCATCTAATGAAATAATATTTTAATGTAAATTTAATTATTTTATTGAAATTAATTTTGATTAAACTCAAAGAAAAAAATATATTATTTAAGAAAAATCAAAAATGAATGAAATTAATGGAATTGTATCATAAATATAATTTAATTATTTTATTTCAATTAGAAAATAATCAAAATTTAAGAAAAAAATCAAGAGTTTTATAAAAAGGCTAAGCACTTGGGCCTAGGTTGGCCAACTGCTAGCCCAGGCAGAGGGTCTTTTCCCCAAGCCATGATGAAATCCATATCACTCGCTGCTGTGATCTCATCACACTAGTTTAGTAGTGTTTTTTTTTTTTTAATTTAATTTAATTTTAATGATATTCAAGCTCATCAAACCCAAAACCCAGTAGACTACATAGCACTTTGCGAAGTTATTTTCAACGAGGAATTGATCAAAGCCTCGTCAAGTCTCAAACGGTTCAGATATCATTGTATGGAAAATATGTCGAAATGAATACAGATTATAGGAGGAAAAAAAAATGTTTATGTACTTTTCTAGATCAAACCCCAACCAAAAGTGCTTTCAATATAACTACAGGGGGGTCACTGAAACTCAACTAAACCACCTCTAAATACCTAAAAAATGCAGGGAAAGAGAGAGAATTATACTAAGCAGACTTGCTCTGGAAGTTGCTTGGCTCCTTCAAAGAGAGATTGCAATGCAGACTGCATTCTATTCCACTGGCTAAGAAAGGAAGCTTGGAACTCGATGTCTAATGGCGTCCATCAGCTAAACTAAGACTGCTTTCAAATTGAAGATTCTAAATGGTGGTACTCAAGATTTCGCAGCACAATTCTTGCAAAGATTTTGGCTTCAAGTGGTGCAGTTGCTGCAGCAGCTGCAGCTCGCAGGACCCGTGCAGCTCCGGCACTCTGCATGAGACTCGCATGATGCAAAGCATGCCGTCCACCAGGAATGGTAAACTGTAATTGTTGGATTAAATTCACCCAAACAAATAGTCAGTAGAAAAGTATAAATGGCAATGAACTCAAACAACTTGGAACTGGTGTTTTTAAGAGTCTCGGCGAGAAAGATTACCTGGAGAAGAGCGAATGCAGCACACGCCTTTAGTATAGAAGAGGGATTCCGTAACATGGCAACAAATCTTCCGATTTCAGCTCCACTGAGGCCACAAAAAGAAGAGAAGGAAATAAAAAGGGTTTGCTCAAGTTTATTGTACAAAATGGTGTGAAACCATTCATGAGCAATATGGTAAATTAAAGAACCAGTGAGCGCTATAAATTGAAATCATTCATGACACAGATGAAAAATTATGGCTAACACGAGATGGGTAGCCTAGTCAATTGACACTATCTGAGCAGCCCATCCCAGTAGGAAAAGAGGAGTGTCATAAAGCAAGTGTCTGATGTACAACGGCCCACGATATGGCCTTAGTGCTAAAGAGACAAGACCTACAGGAAATTTGATGCAAGTGGTGCTGAAGAGAGAAGACCTCCATGAAATCAGATGCAAGTTCAAGAATAGAATTTTACATGTCACACAAAATCCGCATTATCTACATGCATTCAATAGCAATCATAATTGAATTACATTAACAAGCAAAGTTCAATCATAAAGCCGCTGACAGCAAATTGAAATATCAGCCTACATAATTCTTACTTTATGCGACAATAGGCAGCAAATTAGGGAAGATGATTTTTTTGGAACAGTAATAACTAGGAGTGTGTAAGCTGCACATGCTTGTGCATGAGACAGAGAGGCACCTGCATCGCAAATGTCCTGCTTCTTGAATACGAGCTCTCTCCGTTACTTGTGCTAATGCTGCTGGAGCTGATGACACGGCAGCAGTGGCAAATGCTTGCGGATTAGTAAATGTAAGGACAAAGGCCTCAATGTGCTTCAAAGCCATCCTTCTAGCTCCATCTAAATTCACTCTCTTTGAGGTGCTTTCTGTTGAAGTTCCTATTAATGCATATTCATCCATTCTGCATAAAAAAACGTTAAAATAAAATTACCGAA
This sequence comes from Salix exigua, assembly GCA_032356905.1. Classification (NCBI taxonomy): domain Eukaryota; kingdom Viridiplantae; phylum Streptophyta; class Magnoliopsida; order Malpighiales; family Salicaceae; genus Salix; species Salix exigua. Next base: position 9,231,402 of record CM063589.1, read on the forward strand.
AGGCAGGAATATTTAGTGACCATGATTATATGTTATTCATGCACCCAAAATGGAAATTGTGTAAGTACCTCCCATCAAACATATAGGCCAATGCTAATGCAGCCATGAAGCGAGCCATTTTTGATACTGATGAAGAACATAGATCAACAAGCGCAGGAACTCCCCCTTCCTCCACTATACGAAGTGCATTACCTGGATTAAAAGCAAGATTCCAGAGAGCTCCTGCAGCAGTTTCATGAACATCCTGAAAGAGAGAAATACATTTAAATTTTGTCGGGTTTTATTAACAGCAGAAAACATAAGGAACTTTTGCAAGTTTGAAGCAGCTTGATTACATATGCAACATATTTTAAAGTTGCATAAAAATTGATAATGGTTTTCAAAAGTCTGAAATGCTTGATTATGATAAGAAATTTCAGACATCGACTATTAAGAGATTGAAAAACTGACCTCGGCCTCGGAGCGAGCCAGGGCAATCAGTGGTGCCACACCTCCTTCTTGTCCAATAGCAATGCTAGTATAAACCAACAAATATATATTTAGCATTAATATAAATGCTAAAATTAAAATTAAAAACCATCATTTATTTGAGAATATATAGGTTAATTAGGCCTACAGATTCAAGACAAAAGGACAACATAAGATTGCAACACGGAAATAAAGATAAACACACTTTGTACAGTAAAACTGCATAAAATACAAAAGTAGTTTGATTGCAGCTATACAATTACAAGTGCACCATTTTGCTGATACAGAGATGCCATGCGTATCTATCTTAATAGTTACTAATCAGTGTTTGTGGAGCAATACTTATCAAAATTCTTCCTTAGTTACTAGTGCAGAACCTACTATCCTCAAAATAATCATCACGCATCATGAGGCTAATCACAAATGCATTTTCTCAAACAATGCGCAGTGCATCACCATCTGGATGCAGCCTCTGCCTTTCACGGCTCACAAAAGGGAGAATTATCTGGTTTGAAGAAATTCCCATGCAACAAATGCAAGCAAACAACCCTGTGGATGGGCTTCAGTTGAGGAACATGCAAACAAAAACATATACATATTTCCATGGTACATGAGGTAATATCTATCAATCCATAACACACAAAATAAAATGAGATCCAAAACTTGAACCAACACATTTACCTGTTGGCTTCTGACACTGACAATCCCCAGAGAGCTCCAGCAGCCCTCTCTTGAAGACCCGGAGAGGCATTTGCACAAGATTGTGCAAGGGCAACCTGAATACACCACATAAGATGAAACCTTAAAAAAAATACATGGTGAAATTTCTTACCACGTAGAATACACCATTTGTCATCAAATGAAATCAGGAAAAAATCATAAAAGAAGCAAAAGTAAAATTGCTTCTGCTTAAATCATTGGCCATTAGCACACAGAGCAAACAAAAAACTTAAATAATCAGAGGAATTTCCACCTCCAAAAGCGAAGTCTAGAACAGTGAATATATGTTTTTCTATAAGACTTGAACTAAGCATGATTCGATATAAAGGATGCTCATGTATTAAAGTAACAAGTATAAAATGAAGATGAGAGGCATCAAACAATATAAAATATCTGGCTTGATTTTTAGAAACTGTTGAAAGTGGAACCCACCAGATGTTAATTACCATTTTTAAGTAACAAGCACGTTTACTATACTTGTGTTTGTATTGTGACCTTGACTTCAAAAAGACAGTCTTCCCTTTCTGAAGTGTCTTTTACTCACACGGAAGTTGAATATCTTTTCTATATAATTGTAGCTTTCAGTTTCCAAACACATCAACTCAAAATGAGGGCAAACATATTGCCTCACAAAAGCAAATCTTCTATTGATGAGTATTCAATTAATGTACGAGCAATTGGTTTAAAAAACAAAATAAAGAGAGGCAATCTCTATTATTAAATCGATCAACTAGCTAGGATGCCTTATATAGACAGAAAAGATATTCCAAGTTGGAAAACTTAATCTTAATATGAACATAGAAAACAAGACCACTGAAAAGCTTAATGGATATGAAACTGATAAACTCACAGTCCAAATAGGAAACCAAATCCAACAAGGACAGAAGAAACAAAACCAGGAAAACCCTAATAAATACCAAAAAGGAAAAAAAGGAAAAAAAGGAAAAAAACACCATCTACTGAAATGGACAGTAGAATTCCTCAATACTTAAGATTTAATTATAAAATATTAATCCTAGAAATCTTGCTTCATTTTCCATCATTCTCCCCTAATTGGAAAACAAAATCTTGAGTGTTGAAGTAGCGAAAACTCAGACAAGATACCAACAGTGGCACCATGGAACACAGTGCCAGTGGGGTTCAGGTTAATGCAGGAATCCAGAGAGGCTCAATGATATTCCAAATATGGTCTGTGGCTAGTTGCAGAAGCAGGTTCCAAATGCGGGGATCTCCTGGTGATGTTCCTTCTGTTACCATCTGTAGGCATTGAGATCTGATTTGTTTAGAGATAACTCCATATTGTAAGTAGCAAATCCAGCAATTTATCACTAGTTCATGGTAACCTGGTAATGGCAACATGTACCGGTAATATCCCCTTAACCTATTAATTGCAATATGTACCACTAATATCCCCTGATAATACTTATTGGAGTCGAGATATGCACTAGCAATATCTTGTGAGATCGTATCTTGAGTTTTCTAAATGACATGGTATAAATTTTAACCCCACAGTGAGGCCAAAAACTTTTATATGACTTCCTTTGGCTTTTTCACAACACAAATGCAATAAACAACCAAATGATCTTGGCCAACAATTGTGGAGTTACTAAGAAGAAAAAATCCATGATGAAATCACAAATGTAATCGGAGATAAATTCGAGGAAGACAAACAGTAACCTTGAAACCCTCTATGACATCACTTGATGTAAACCAAAGGATGAAGAAAAGAAAAGAAAAGAATCGATCTCGATATCAGTTTATATGATGGACCAACAATAATAACCTGTCTTCAATGTTGATGTAAGTTGCTCTATACAAGCACTGAAGCTATTTGTCCCATATGAAACTTAAACCGAATAATTAGGGTAGTGAAGCACAGGAAAGTGAACTAAACAGGAAATAGAATCAGCTCTTTAATAAAAGCTTTTAAGTACTAGCTATATAATAAGTACTAAAAACTGCTAAAGAAACATGTCTTGATTCATTTTCTGTCACTTCCATATTTATAATGCATTGACTTCAGCAAAGAAAAAAATAGGTCATGCACCAGCCATTAATATTGTATCTTTAAATTGATATTTTTATTGATGAAGAATCCATCATCTGGCTAATCTTCAAAATGCTAACTAAGAGGCGCCTTGTTCTCTCAAACACGCACCATTATATGAAGTGCTTTCATTGCAGCACTTCCTATTGGGTGTCAATGCTACAATGGATCTCACAAACAAACTACACATGGAGGTAGCAGGTAAATACATTACCAAGGCCTCAACACCGCCAGCTGCTGCAATTGCTTCTCGGTTTCTGTCATCAAATGATAAGTTCCATAATGCACCAGCAGCTTCCTGCCTGTTTAACAAGCAATCAAAGTACAACATATCAGACAAAACATTGAAGATGATTATGTAATATGCAATTTCTAAGCTAAAATTGGCCAGAGAATACAGCTTCTTACCACAGCCACTGGGAGAAACATTAGAAACAATGATTCCAAGTACTAATGCCCAATAAATTTAAGGTCATTAGGCTGCGAGAACAGGATGCTACAGAGTTGAACTAACCATAATTTTCAAATATGTTGAGCAAACATGAACTTTTAACTAAAACATAACTCAGCAACCATAGTTTTAAACAGGAAAAATACACCCAAAGATCACAAAGATATAATACATGTGATTCTATGCTGGTTTATAAAAGGATAGAGCAATTGCAGTTTAAGTACTTCTTTTTCCTTTCTTTCCGAATAAGGAAAATGGACTAGAGGGTAAGCAACATCATAAGAAAAGAAAGGGAGGGCCATCAAGGTTAAGTTAGCAAGCAATAGGATAAAATAGGAAAGAACAGCATCAAAGAATTTTCAGTTGCCTTCAAGATGGATTGTCATTGCTCCTTGGCCCTTGGATGGTTGTGGGAATTGAAATGGAAGACAGTCTCAGTGAAGAAAAGGATTATTAAGATCACACAATAATTAATGAAGAAACTTAACTCATCTCTGAACCACTATTATCTTTTTCTTGTCATAAGTATATATAAAGATACAATTAATTGCACCCTCTGGTAAGTAAGAAATTGTGATTTGAATGGACAATATTAATATAATAGACTAAATGCAGATAAAAGAATTCAATAGCAGGAAGAAAGAAGCTAAGATTGATTAGATAATCAAACATATTGAACAAATATGAAACACAGGCAAAGAAAGAAAAAAGGCTTAGATAAGAGATACATATACAGATTTGCGAAGGAATTACCTGACACCTTCATGGAGCGAACGTGTGAGTTGAACAAGTGCTTCAAGAGCACCTGCTTCTTGTCCAACAGCTGCATTGTTAGAATTGCTATCACCATGAGCAGCCAAGTTAGCTAACGCACGAGCAGCCTAGCATCATGAAGATAAATTATTAAGTTGCAACAAATCAACTTCACACAGAAAAAAATCTGTCAAAGAAATGATTGGTAGAAATAAATAGGACCCTTGAAATAACAAATTTCAAATCAGGAACCTCATTATTTAATTCATGACAGTCATACCACAGCAGAGTTTTAAGGAATAGCAAAAGCATTTTGATATGGAGTACATGTGAGCCTTAGTTTCAAGTAGGATTTCAAGCACCATGATTAATGGTGGGCATTGCTCACCACAATCTGAACCTTGATGAGGTTATTTTCAAAGCCCAAAACCATCATCATCATGGTCTATTGATGGCTCTTTGCCACATTCTTTTCTGAAAAGTTCAACAATATTTAAAATTATATGTAGCTGAGATTATAAATCTGTTGAGTTGTCCCATTTAATAAAACAACAGAACAAGAAAGAGAAAATGAAAAGGAATATATTAAGAGCAAAAAAATTCTGATTCTAGCATTTAGCCTGCAAACAGTGGTAAATCCATCAACGTCTCATGTAGAAATCTTAGTATTCACCTTTTCACAATATATATGTCCTAATAATAGAAAATAGCACACCTGCTCTTGTACTCCCTCGGACTTGCAATTTCGAGCAAGCATCACCAAAGCATGCACACCACCTGCCAGTGCAACTTCCATGCTACACTTGTCATCAGCTGCCAGATTTGCCAAAGCACCAGCTGCACGTTCCTGATTGGAAACAAACTCAAAATTTATACTGCATTTACTTGAGTCAAACATAAGAAAAGTAATGCATGATTAAGGGAAAGTTTTATATGATTATAATATAGAGCAGGGTATTAAAGACTTCACCAGAACTCCATCACTGCCAGAGGACCATTTGAATATAAGGTCAACCAGAGCTTTGACTCCACCAGCCTCAGCAATGGCACCCTATCAATAGTTTTGAAATCACCAAAATTAGAAGTTTAAGACATATATCTTATGATATTAAAATAAAGAAAAGCAAAACACTAAACCTTGTGCTCTTCTCCGACTGAAAGGTTCCAAAGCCCTCCAGCAGCCTCTTCGGCAACCAGCCTGTTCATGGACCTTGCTAACCCAGCAAGGATTTCAATTCCTCCTTCTTCTGCAACAGCTTTTGCTACATTTGCATTCACAGACAAGTTTGCTACTGCCTGTATCATTAACACTTTAGAATATTTACCTCGATCCATATTATCACGTGAAAATCAAGTGCAAACTGAGACATCAAATCAATAATCTTCATAGCAGAGAGTAAATATAAGTAGAATAAGAAACCAGGCATTAATACATAAAATTAAACCATTTAGGAGACTAGATTATGGGAAAACTTTTTTAAATGCTTAGACTGCAATAATCAGAAATGCTGCACATCCATGAAAGAAATTCACCTTAGCAGCCTCTGACTGAAGACCTTCCCTCCAAGATTTTGCAAGGTTTAGAAGAAGACGTATGCCACCATCTCGCATAACTGCCTCGGCCCTTCCACAATCTATGCTAGCATTTTCATCATCAATGACCACAAACGTCGCAAGTCCAGTGGCCGCCCGTTCTTGAACTTCTTCCTGTGAGCTCTGCATTAAACTGAGTAACACTGGTGCCCCTAGCTTGAGCCAGAAAACATCCAAACCTTGTGGATTGCTCTCAGCAGTTCGCAAAAGTGTGTGGGATAGAATCCATTCAAGCCAAGTCATGATTTCATCAACGTTCTTGTCCTTGGTCTTTAAATTCCTCCACTCCAAAAGAACATTTTTCCCCATCTTTGTAGTATCGGCAAATAAAGATGCAAGTCCATTAAAAAAGTCAGTGAAAAGGGCAAGTAAAAATTTTCCTTTGTATTTATTCACACTAAAGGTATTGTCTGCTTCAAGAACTGGGCAATTCAGTGCACACAAAACCTTCAAGCTAGGTGATAATGATAATAGTCTAGAAACTGCACTTGGACCAATATCAGTTCTTGAAACATCCAACCCGATCAATTTAGGAAGCTTATGCCAAAGATGTGAGACCACGCCCCACTTCATATTTGATGTCCCAGCAACTGAGAGGAAAATAACAGATACTACATTCCCCAATGCTGCCTCATCAACCTTTAGACAGTCCAGGAACCCGATATCAATCAGATTTGGACAATGCTTAGCTAAAGCATTGATGACATCAGCAGAGACATCCCTCAATCCAGAGAGCCGGAGTTTCTTTAGTTTCGAGCAGCAAAAGGCTACTGCTTTAATAGCATCACTACTTACCTTCTCACAGAAGTCTGGTCCAAGTTGGAGGGTTTCAAGGGCCTCATGCCGAGCAACAATCATGGAAAGAGTTGCATCAGTTATTTTCCTACAGTAATCACCACTTATTTCACGTAAATTCCTTGCTTGAAGGTGTATTATTGCATCAGCAGACTCTGCTCCACGAAACCGAATCTTCTGAAGATTCACACACCTGGAAGCAAGTGAAACCGCCATTCCAGGATCGCATTTGTGGGCGCGAAGATCCAATGAAGTCCATAAGCACGAAGAAAGACCTAAAACCCTCCATGTCTTGCACGCCGATGACAAGCTTGCACGGTCACGATAATTCAAACAGGAAAACAACTGAATCACAGTATCATCTGGCAAGCTAGTCCAATCAACATCCTCGTTACTATCAGGACACAAACCCGCATCTCCAATTTCAGGGTTACTAGGTAATCCCACCTTTTCCTTACTCTTCTTCGCCACTTTCTGCCGCACCCTACGATTCATATCTCGATCAAGTCACACACCTCAACCCTATAGGTATTGAAGAAACAGGCGAGAACCCATTAATATAAATCCTTTAAACTTGAGATTCAAAGCACAAAAGTACCAATTTCTCACTTCGAAAACTTAGTCCACAAAGTAAATGCAGAATGGCGAATTGCTTATACAAATCACAAGAGATGGAAATTTTGTAATCTACAATATCCCAACACCAGCGAAACCGTGAACCCAGTAATCATTAGGGTCATAAATGCATTATATGCAATAAAATTAATGGCTAGTCAAACCTGGGTTGCTGGGACTTATTTGAGTTTTTAAGAGTAACCCCTGAAAGATTGAAACTTTTTGGTAAATTAAATCAGTTACCTTTTCATAAGGTAACCGCATTCAATAAAGGGTCAATGAAGCTTCAACAAGTTATAGAAGAGATACAAAATTGAGGAAAGGAAACAGAGAATTCGGGTGGGCAATATGAGAGAAGAGAGAGGAAACCCTCAGGAAAGCATGTGAGTCTCTACCCTTCTCTTTTTTTTTCTTTTTTCTTTTTGTTAACTTTGTGTGGAGGCAATGTAAGAGAGAGAGAAAGAGTTTATTTTTTTGGTTTGTGGAGGGATAAAAATAAACAGGATTGGGATTGGGAATGGGATTGGATCCCTTCACTGCAATGAGGGTGGGATAGGTCAAGACAGGGAGATGGCATTGGTTTTAAACTACTGCTCCTCCTGGGCTACATTCATCGCCATTGTATCTTATAGTTTTATTTTTTCTCTAAAATTGACTGTTTATCGTAAATCATTTTATTACATAATTAGCAGAATTTAATATAATTATTGAGAGGAAACCCCAGAAAAACCTAAGATATATGGCAAAATATAATAGAATTGTCTTGATCTGAATGGATTAAAAGAATAAAAATAGATATTAAGTTGCCTATTCGAGATAACAAGTCAATAACTTGCGCTTCGTGGCAATTAAAATCATATATTTATAAATGCAAAAAAAAATACAATATTTTTTTTAATGCTAAAGGGGTATAATAATAAATTTGGACAGAATTTTTGCAAAGCTCAAGTTCTTAATAAAAATATATAAATTTTAAATCAATATGAATTTATTTTTTTATTTGTTTTAAACGATAATTTAATATTTTATTTTAAGGCTAACATTAAACAATGAAATTTTAAAAAAAAAGATAATATTAAGCCACAAAAATTTTATAAACCGTTTATCTGGGATATTGGATCTATAATACTATGTATAGAGAAGTTATAGAACTCAATTCTTAACGAATATAACATTGAATTATGAAGTGTTTCAATTATTATTCTCATTGTTATTATTGTGATTGTTAAATAATTAATATTCTAATTATTATTGATATTATTATCATCGTTACCATTATTATTGCTATCATCATCATTGTCATTGCCAAAATAATCATTATCGATTAAACTATTGCGACAGGTATTACCATCACAACTTAACTAATACCACCATTATTTTTATTTTTACTATCACATTATTATTATTATTATTATTATTAGTGCAATTATGTAATCATTATCATTAGTAGTATCGTTGTCGCCACTATTATTGTCGTCACGATTATAACCACTATTATGATTACTAACACTATTATTATTAATAATAATACCATTAAAATTATCATTGGTATTATTATCACTGTTAATATCAATAAAATATTATTGTTATTATCATTATCATTGGTAATATCACTTTTATTATCATGATTATAGCAACTAATATTATTATTGTCATTATCGCTCAAAAAATAATGATTATTTAATTATTCTAAAGAACAAAATAAAAAACTTTGGAAAAAGAGCAAGCAAAAAAATAAAAATAAATTACTAAAATTATTGCTATTGCACAAACAATTAAAATCATAAAATTATTCTGGAGAATAAAAAAGAAACCCAAAAACTTATAAAAGAGCTAAAAATGACAAAACCAAAATAAATATTATTAGCGTAAAAAATCATTTGATTTGAAAAACAAATAAAAAAACCAAAAAACAAAAAGAAGAGGAAATGTTAATTTTAAAATAACCATTGGCACAAATTAAAATATAAGGAATAAATTTAATAAAAATAAAACCTCAACAAGGAGAAACTGATAGACATTAAAAACCAAAACTAGGAGTATAAACGCGCGAAAATGAACAAAAAATATAAATTGTTTTAGAATGATTGAAAAAATATATTAAAAGAATAAGATCAAGATAAAAAAAAAACATATAATCAATTATAATCGTCACCGCCATTATTGTCACCGTATTATTATTAGGTGGTTTAAGGGTCATTTACATTTATTTTTTTAAATATAGGGTTTTCTGGTAACCAAACATCATTTTTTATGAAAATATATGAATCATCTCAATACCTCCTTGTTATAATAAGATAGTGTGTGATCAATAACTTCTGAAATAAAAAGTAAATGAGAGGATGATTTAGAATTTTGGATTTAAAGGGGCAATTGAAAAGAAAATATAAATTTATAAAAAGAATTCAAACACAAAAGAAATCATAATCAAAAGATTGAGAACCAAGTTTTAATAAATAAATACACTATAATCATGGATCCAATGATAAAATTAAAAACAAATTGAAATTTAACAAGATAAAAAGGAAAAAATCCAAGATAAAAAAATGAGGTATCAAAATATCACCAAACAAGATGACAACTTTGAAAATTTAATAGTCAACGTGAACTTTGAGAGGACAAGAAAGAGAGGAAAAATAAGATTTCAGGTAACAAACTGTTCTCTAAACCACAATGCACGCTCTCCACATGGAAGGAGACGCCACAACACTTCTAACACCATTGAAAATGTCATTTTTAAGCTCGTAGACAACGTCTCACAGCTAAACTAAAGAACACAACGCCTCACGACTAAACTAAAGAGCACAAAGGCACCCTTCATATTAGCCCGGGTATTTCTCATGCTAGCTATTTTATAATAATAATAATAATAATTTATATTTATGAAAATATCAAATTGTCTCCAAGTCAACTTGATCGTAACAAAAAAACATGAAGAGATTACAAAAAATCCCTTGCACACATGTTTTTTATTACTTCAAAGGCTAATTAAGTAACTATATCGTGCTTGAAAATTAATAGAAGATTATTTGGTCCCTCATCAATTTGATACTAATGAATGAACTCATGTGAAAAGACCATTAATCCCTAAAACCAACTCTATCAAAACAAAATTATACAATAAAAATATTAACTTTACTATTCTAATAAACAGTACTTAAGCATGTGTGAATAGTGAAACTTTGATTCATCTTAATTTTTTTACTAGTTTTGTATCCTTGATTCGCCATGTGAATATGATTATTATTATTTTCAATGAAAAGTGAATTTGCAAGATCTCCTGATGTATTTTATAATATAAAAAATTATCAATCACAAATAAAATAGTTTGTGCACATATCTAATTAATTAAATAGATATTTAATCAAGAAATAACTAAGTTTGTAATATTTGATATTTCAACATGAGTCATATACTTATTTGTGTTTAAAGATAATGTTTCTTAGAATATTATTTTTATTTATTGAAACAATTTTTTTTTACATATTAGTTCCTTGCATGGTGATATTTTTTGCACAAAACATATTTTTAAAAGGCAAAAAAAAATAAAAATGATAAGATAAGTATGTGAGGGCAAGATAGCAAATGTAGAACAATAACAAATGATGAAGTTGTATTATTATAGGTTTGAGTGAGAGAAAAAAACTCATTGATAACAATAGGTGTAATTGTATTTTTTTTTAAATGAGGGACAAAAAAAACATTTACCTAAAAAACAAAAAATATCCTAATTGTTATGGATTAATTTAATAGACTAGAATGATTATTTTATAAAAAACTAAACCAAATATAAAATAGAATTTCTTTAGATTTAGTAATTTTTATCATTAAGTATTTGATTTTATTGAGATTAACCTTCTTGATTTATTTTGATACACGTTCAACGTTGTTATCATATTCTCTTGTTCCAAATCACGAGTTTTGTAAATTAACCATAGCTGACTATAATCGATATAATACACCATAATCTTAATATATACATATTTTAAAAAAATAATATGTATGATGTATATAAATATTTTAGTATCTTGTTATCCACGTGGGAAAAAAGTGTGAGCACTAAAAACATGTTAATTGGCCAGGGAACGTGGCAAGAGGACTCCTTCGTGGAATCTAATTCGTCCATCTCTCTCCATCATTTATTATCTTTTCTTTTTTGTTTTTTTCTTACAAAAAACCATCCAAACTTCTACACTAAAATATATTTTGGAAGGCAACTTTACACCAACATGAAATAAAACACCGTTGCAAAGAGATCAATTCACCACCAGAAAAAAAAATAAAAAATAAGTGACTGTTTGACATTGTGGTCAAACTGGTGATTTGATGTTTTTTTTTTATTTTAAAAATTAATGGTTTGGTGTTTTTAAAATATTTTAATATGTAAATATCAAAAATAATTTTTAAAAAATAAAAAAAATATTATTTTAATATATTTCAGCATTAAAAATATTTTAAAAAACTACCGCAATCTCATTCCCAAATAAACAATATTCCGGGATGAAGGAAAAAAGGGCCGTGAAGAATAGAAGAAAGACAAAATATGAATTGAAATGAAAAGGAAGATAAAAAAAAAACATCATCCGTGACGTTTACCGGAAAAAAATAATAATTAATAAAACCAAACTACATCCAATCCGCAGCACCGAATCCATCGAATTGCAAGGTCCCTTGCACAAACACAACGGATAATCGCTATAATTTATGAGATCCTGATAGAGGAAAAGGAAGAAAAAATCATTTGATCAATGAGAGGGCAGAAAACTCCATCCTCCTCCTCCTCCTCCTCCTCCTGGTTTTCTCACTTCTGCTCCTCAGCTCTTAGGACCAAGCCTGTAAATTCTCCACTTGACACCGTCCTCGTCTCTCGTAATTCAACTGATGCCCTCGTCCGTCGCCTCGGCCTCCTCGATCTCATCCTTATTGGCGTTGGTGCCTCCATCGGTGCTGGCATCTTTGTTGTCACCGGGACCGTCGCCCGCGACGCTGGCCCCGGTCTGTATTCTCCATTTCAATCTAACATCACTCTTTTAAGCACGTGTATTGCATGATTTTTATTCGATACAAAATAAGTAATGCTATAAAGTAGCGAGTATGAATTTTCTTGTGTATATAATACATGTATATAATTTTCTTCAGGTCTGATCGATGGAGAATTTGAGTTAGTTTGGTGTTTAGATAGATAGCCCTTATGTTTGACCGGGAGAGGAGTTAATTTCGATTGACTCGCAAGCTGGTTCGATAAGTTTAAAAGTTTTTGCTCTTACAATGGATTGAGTACATGGGTAGCATTTGGTATGTGAAATTGGAAAGGATTGTGCAGGCCGATTACAGTTGTACTTGTCTCTGGCCTCGTGCCAGATTTTATACTTTGTTCTCTGATAAGGTCAAGTCCCATCTTGTCGTGTCTGCTAGTTTCGTTGTCTCACCAAACGCTCTTAGCTGATGGAGATGACAAGGATGTGCCGTGGGGGTGGAGGACAGAAATCTGTGTGCTGGGAGGTGAAAAAGATTTTTCATTTTTATCATGTCCCATATGCACGCCAAATATTAGTACAAGTGGAGTTTCCCTTTCCAATTTGATGTACTGACTGCTTTCCAGATTGATTGATGTGATTGATATAAACAATATGAATTGCTTGATTTATGCTTCTGTTGAAGTGCTCTTATTAATTGTCTTCTTGGTATGTTGCCATGCAGGGGTAACATGCAGTTTTGTACTAGCTGGGTTATCGTGTGTGTTGAATGCTCTGTGCTATGCAGAGTTGGCCTCACGTTTACCTGCTGTTGTTGGAGGAGCATACCTGTATGCATACTCAGCATTCAATGAGCTTACTGCTTTTCTTGTTTTTGGGCAATTGATGATCGATTATCACATCGGAGCAGCTAGTATAGCAAGAAGCTTAGCAAGTTATGTTGTTACGATTTTAGAGATGTTCCCTGTTTTTAAAGATAATATTCCGAGTTGGATCGGACATGGTGGTGAAGAGTTCTTTGGAGGAACTCTTTCCATAAATTTGTTAGCGCCATTTATACTTGCTCTTTTGACTGTAATTTTGTGCTTGGGTGTTGGAGAGTCTTCCATTGTGAACTCTTTCATGACTGTATTAAAGGTATGCATACTTGCAAACAGAGTTATTGTTGAATATTGTATGCAAAAGTTGAGGAAGGATGTAAGATTAGAATAGATGTAATGACTTAGTTTGGCTTTGGTACAGGTTATCATTGTTATCATTGTAATCTTTGTGGGTGCTTTTGAGGTTGATGTCTCAAACTGGTCACCTTTTGCTCCACATGGTGTTAAGGAAATATTAACCGGAGCCACTATAGTGTTCTTTGCATATGTTGGGTTTGATGCAGTTGCAAATTCAGCTGAAGAATCTAGGAGACCACAGGCATGTTCTGTTCATTTGGTGCTAAATTCAAGCATCATATACGTAATCTGATTGTGGAAATTTTGATTTCCTGATTTGTTTGGTTTTCAGCGGGACCTGCCTCTAGGCATCATTGGAAGTCTTTTAATATGCATTGCACTTTATATTGGAGTCTGTTTGGTGATCACTGGGATGGTGCCTTACTATCTCCTCGGGGAAGATGCTCCTTTGGCCGAGGCTTTCTCCTCCAAGGGCTTGAAATTTGTTTCTATTTTAATCAGCATAGGTGCTGTTGCTGGACTTACCACGACCCTTTTAGTTGGTCTTTACGTTCAGGTGACGCACATCAACCTTGCATGTAATTATATGATTTTGTATATGTGCAATTGTGAGTGACAGCTTGTTTTTCATAAACAGTCTCGATTATATCTGGGTCTTGGAAGGGATGGTTTACTGCCTTCTTTATTTTCTAAAGTGCACCCAACACGTCATACTCCTATTCATTCTCAAGTCTGGGTTTGTATTGTTGCTGGCGTTCTGGGAGGGTTGTTTAATGTGCACATGCTCTCACACATTCTGTCAGTTGGTGCATTGGTATGTTGTTCTGATCTTCTTCTGTATTAGAATTCAGGTGTGAATAGAATCCTGGAACCTGTTTGGGATGCAGTTGCTATCTATTTTCTAAAACTGCCACCTGCACTTACCAATCACATTGCAGTGTGCCTGCCAGTTCCTGTAATATTGAATCGAATTAAAAATGACACGGCATGCTGGGATGTGTTTGTGCTTAGGCAGGAAATCTATTCTTAAAATTCCATGCTTGTTGTTATTAGTAGTGCTTTTGCATTTTGATTTTCAAGCTTCTTGTCAACAGTAGTGCTTGAGTGCTTTGATTTTAATTTGTGGGTTATACGCACCTGACATTGTATTAGACTGGTTGCAGACAGGTTATTCTGTTGTTTCAGCATGCGTCCTAGCACTTCGGTGGAAGGATAAGACAGTGAGTCAATTTTCTTCAAGATGGACTTCAGCATGGAGGGAAGGGGTTCTTTGCATTGTCACAATTGCCTGCTGTGGTTTTGCTGTTGGAATCTTCTACCGTTTTAGTGCTTCATTTTTTTTTCTGGTCGTGGCAGTTGTTATAGCTATACTTGCTACTACTGCTCTTTGTTGTCGTCAAGTGAGTATTATATTGTGCCTTTTGTGGAATGTTTCTCCTTACTAGTTCCACACTGTATGATAACAAAAAAGTGGTTCTCATGAGGGTAAAAGTCTGTTAATATTGTCCTAATGTTGTGGAGGTTAAATTTGTGATTCCTCTGGTCTACATTGATGAAATGTCAACAGACATGCTATTATTTAAATGGTGGCATGCCTGGTGTCTAGGGGGGTGGTCTTTAAATTGTGGATTTTTGTTTTCCAGGAGAATTTTATTTTTTTCTTTCACACACGGAACACTGATTCTTAGTTGTAGTATAGGGTAGGAGAGGTAATTGGTGAAACGAATCAAAGAATACTCGAGAACACTGCAGGCTTTGGAATGTGGGCATCTTTTTGGTTTAGTCATTATGCCTTTCTTTATCCTAGACTGTGCACAAGGACATTTTGGAAGTAGAATTTCTTGATGCCTGATAATATTCTCGGAGCACTAGCTGCATCTCATCAAACAAATATCACTCTCTTGATTTTCCTGTTGATATTTTTTTTTTGGGGGGTTTTGAATCTATTGAAAGGGCTATCTGTTGAGTTATACAATGGAGTTTGCTTGATTTTTATTTTTTGGAAGGCTAGCAAGGCCTCTCCTGCCTAATGTAGGCTATGTAGTTCACAGTTTTATGAGCCTGGCTTCCATCTTCTTCATGATTTTCTCCTGTCCTGTGATGCCTTCCATTTATTTTTCTCGCAGGCTTACACCGACCCTCCAGGGTTTTCGTGTCCTGGGGTTCCCATTGTGCCAGCTGTTTGCGTCTTTTTCAATATGTTCCTGTTTGCTCAGGTGCAATTTTGAAGTCATTTTTACATGCAATGCCTCCTTACAAATTGCCAATCTCTGAAATCAGTCTATTCTTATAGAAAAGCTAGTTACTGATAGCCAAATTTCCTTTATGCAGTTACACCATGAAGCCTGGGTGAGATTTGTCGTCCTGAGCATTATCATGGTTGGAATATATGCATTCTACGGGCAGTATCATGCCAAACCAGGTTCAGATGAGTCAATTATTTATCAGAGAGCTCCTTCAGAAGCAACTAGATAGTTCCATCTTAACATGCCCTGTCGTCTGTTGTAGCATTTATTCTTTTGTATTCACCCATGTAACCAAGCTATGGCTTTTTATATAAATGACATTCAGGCACGGCCCCCTTGTATTTTCTGAAGGGTTCAATGGCTGATGACATATGGTGGCATCAATTCTGTTTCTTTTGTTATCCATTTGCTCTCAAAATATTTTTGCAAGCTTGTCGGTTCATTTAGCAAGGCCTTGAAGTGGCTGCAGCCAATCATGCAACTGGTGAACATGCTAGACCAAAAGGAAGAAGAACTTTGATTTGCATCAATTACAGTGATACTGTGAAAGTATTTTTTTTAAATGATTTTTTTATATTTTATTTTATTTTAATTTTTTTAATGTTTTTAGATCACTTTAATGTGCCGATGTTAAAAATAATTTTTAAAAATAAAAAAATACTTTGAAAATCAATATCGACCACAATATTTCCCCCCTTTTCCCAATCAGCCTGGTTTTCTTCATGTCGAGAAATTTCATGCAAAAAATATCATGCGAGTCTCGGGATTGAAGGACGAAAATAACAGAATCCACAGGAGGAACATCTTGCTCAAGAACCTCTCTTTGTTGAGTGCTCGAGCTCTCCTAGACTTTATCAGTTTTCCGTTCCAGAGTCCACACTTCCCGAATATTCTCCAAAAAACCATGTCGCAGAGTAGATTGAATACCATCACACGTGCAAGAAGTTGCTTTCTTATTGCGCGATTTGACTAGCACCTGGGTGTTTTCTCTGACACTCATCACTAGGACGGAGCGTGGCCCAGTGCTGAATCCTCCTCCTCCCCGCCTGGCATCTTCCTCCATTTTCCGGAATACATTTTCCGTAAAACTACTTTTTAAACTTTTTTGTATTTATTTGTCTTTTAAAAGTTGATCAATGAAAAACATTTTTCAGTCAAAGAAAAATTTGGTTTGGTTTTCAGGAAAATATTTTCCGGAAAATTTGGGCGGAAAACACTTTCCGGAAATTGTGAAAAATTTACAAATATCATTATTTGCTGATTATATCAAATTTGATCCTCAAACTTTTAATTGCTATATTTAATTTGTTTTGAATACTTATTTTTCAATTCCATCTCTTAAAATTTAATTTTTATATTAATTTTGGTCCTTATTTTTATAATTATTATTTGCTTTTTTCTTATCATTTTTTTTATTGAAATTTTTTATCTATCAAATTTGGTCCTCATTTTTTTTATTGTTACTTATTTTATTTGAAATAATTTATGAAATGTTAATTATTCCTTTCATTTTTTTTTAATTTTTTAGATTTGATCTCTATTATTTTGATTATTATTTATGTTATTTGAGATAATTTATGAAATTATATATTTTTTTTCAATTTCATTCTCATTCGACTTTTTAATTTGTAAGATTTGTTCCTTATTATTTTAATAAACTTGAAAAAAATATTAATAAATTATTTTCCAATTCATTTTCCATAACACAAATAAATACTGGAAAATATTTTTCATTTTATTTTCCATAACACTGCTAAACATTGAAATTCATTTTTTTCCGGAATTCACTTTAAAAAAAAATCACTTTCCAGCACAGTGTTGTAAGTTCCGTTCCGTTCTGGCCGGAACGCCCTGTTCCAGAAGCAAATCCGGAACAAAACGGCGACGTTTTTGTTCCGGTAAAAATTCCGGTCATTACCGGTAAATCCGGCCGGAACACTCTGATTCCGTACCGGGCGTTTCATTCCGGGTTCATCAAAACACATGAGAAGACATTATCTGTAATTGATTTCTATCAACCCCAAGTCTTGGCTTCGAATCCGGGATAGTCGAATGACAGATTGGCAATAAAACGACAACTGTACTTCAAAGCAGTGAAAATAAAATGGCAGATTGACAGGTCACAGTTAGTTCCATGAACAAAAGGTACAAGGTCAAAATATAAGTCGGCATAAAGTGTGAGTCTGCTCAATCCAGGTCATTTTGTCTAGAGTGAAGCTTGCAATTTCAAGCCCTTCTTTGTCCAGATTCCTTGGCAGAGAATAAATGTAACACGTGTGTGTTGTACAATCCATAGAAGTGTTACATTGAATCAAAATGATGGATGTACATGAAAGCTATGCCTTTGTTTATCATTTTTATTTTAAAATGAATTTTTTATTTTGAATTATTATTTTTATATTATTTTTATGTGCTGTCAAAAATAATTTTTAAAAAATAAAAAAATATTCTAACAAAAAATATTTTAAAAAATAATTCCAACAACATTTCTAAACAACACCAGATTGCCTTGTTCCCGATATCTTACATCCTCGTATGCAGTCCTGGGCAACATATGTCAGGGTTTCACCTGTCAAGAAACAGAAAATCTCTTCAGCAAAATTTATGGAGTGTGTAAATTGAATTTCCCGGCAGGTTAAATTTGAATTCATACATACCAGGTAACATAACACAGAACAATGATGGTCTACCAGCCTTGCAGTAACATATTAATTTAAATTTCTTAAAAAATATTCATAAAATCTTATAAATACAGTTGAATTAAAATGCCAAGCATTGTTACAGAACTTGCCTGTTTCAAAGTGGAAACGTTTCCTGTTTTGAGCCGTCGTTGTCTCTTTTGCCTCTCTTTCATTTCAAATGAAAGATATGCTCATGGAATTTAATTCTTAAGAGGTAACCATTTCGTAGTTTATTGCAAAGTATTTTTCTTTTCTATCAGTCCTTATTAGTAAACTAAAGCTTTTGATCGTGATGCGGGCAATTGTTTTGTTTAAAATATTAATTTTATGGATGGACCATGAAGTCTTTTACTTCAGAAAATTAATAATCCGATGCCGTAGCAAGACGATTTGTGAAGTAAGTGGTGAAAAAGTTGATTGTGGGGTCGAGGGTGGTGGTGTTTAGGGTTGCCTGAGAGACGCAACCTTAAAGATGCGGGGTGCAACTTCTAAAAAACACCATTAAAAGTACGGCAGACGAGTGTGGTGGGGGTGGCGGTGGCGGTGGTGGTGGTGGAGAAATAAAAGAATAGTAATGGTAGCAAAAAAATATTGGATTACATTATGAATAGATTATTGTTTTAAAATTATTTTAATAAGCAATTTTTTTAATAAAGTAATTAAGTTTAAAAGTTAACTATAAAATATTTTATGCTGATGAGCTGCTAAAAAAAAGGCATTTTCACGCAAAACAAATCCCTTCTTAATTACAGTCCCATAAAAGTTTCATTTTTTGTAAATTGATTAAATTTATTTTTAACTGTGAACTCATATAAAATTCTTACATTTGCTTAGTTAAAGATAACATTTGACTTAAATCAAAAGGTTGTTTTAAAAATTAAGTTTTGCTATGTTTATTTATTTTAGTCCATATACTTTCAAGTCAATTTGTGCATTGACAGAAACCAAATCTCTTTTAATAATTTTTTTTTTGTGTCAAACAATATTTTATTTGCTTGTCTGGATTCTAATAATTGCTGAGGTGATTAGAAAATTAGACACAGTTTTTTTGGATTCAAAAAATAAATTTTATAAACATGCAGCAGCAACTGCAACAGATACAACACCATCTGCTGAGGATCTCACTGGAAGATCATTTTTTCCCCTATTTTTCAATGCGCAATAAAAATGGAGCAAAACCAAATAGAAAGGAAGATTGGTGATGATGGTGTGCTTTTACAAATTATTTAGGCAATAATATTGGTTTATGATGTCAAAGTAATGCAGAATAGTTAGAAGGTCTAACAATTCCATGAAAGATATAAAACCTTTAATTTTATACAAATTATTTATACTGTATATAGTATCTACAGCGGTAGATTTAGACACAATCTGAAGTAGATAATTGAAGAATGAACAGGTAAAAAGATGAATAATAACCAAGTTCTTCTCCATGTTCTTATCTATCTGGTAGCAGTATGGGCTTATCTTTCACCGAACATGAGTACCATTCAAGCGCTTTCCCCTTGATCTCTCAGTAGATGCAACTTTCTGAAGCCTAATTTGCTCCCTGAACTTGGCTATGAATTCACCAGCTTTCTTATCAACCTCGCTAGAGTAATCTCCTGCGTCAATGTTAGTGGCAGGCATGGAATGTTCATCAGAACTCACTCGAGAGTTATCAGTCTTACTCTCAGATTCTTCTGTGGACTCCACAGTGAGACTCTCTGAAAACACTTCCCTTCCATTCTTCTTATACTTTGAATGGGTTGGCTTTGGCACATGATGGTGAGTATCCGAGTTCTTTTTATCGGAGCCATGTAACATCTTAACATGATGGACGGAATGTTCATCAGAACTCACTCGAGAGTTATCAGTCTTACTTTCCGATTCTTCTGTGGACTCCACAGTGAGAATCTCTGAAAACACTTCCCTTTCATTCTTCTTATACTTTGAACGGGTTGGCTTTGGCACATGATGGCGAGTATCCAAGTTCTTTTTATCAGAGTCATGTAACATATTATCAGGTCCTCTTTTCATTTCATTCTTTCCCACGTTTACTGTCTGCGCTTCATCACATATTTTTCCAACCTTCTCGTCGATGTGGTTTCCACTTACCTCCCCAGCTTTTATTGTCTCTGCAGCATGTCCACTGGCTCTAATAGCCTTAATAAATCTTCCCTTTAGTGATGAAGTTTTAACAGGTACGGCAGGATTCTGATCTGATCTCAAAGAACCCTGCCCCGTCTCTCCACCACTACGCACTGTATGCTCATTCCATTTCCCTTTCAAATCTTTCATCTCATCCTTTAAGCTTCTCCGTGAATCCTTTGGGAACAAAGAGCCACCATTGTATCTCCTCAAATGAAATGCATTCAGTGGAGCACCAGCCTTCCAGGTTGCTAGTGATTGAGAAGCAGGAGGATAAGATGCACGATAGCTCTTGTTTTTCCCTAACTCTTCGGTTTCAGAGTTTGGCAATTCAGAAGAAACAGAACGTGAGGGTGAAAGCGTGGTTGGTAAATGCGAGGATGAGCTCCCTTGGGATGAAAGAGATGCCATGGACCTGAAAGATTGTGACTTGAGAGACTCGAGTTGAGCTTCATCAACTGAGAGAGGTCTAGAATGTGAAGGAACAAGAGGTTGTGGACCTGGACTCCTTTGAAATGACAGAGATGTTGTGGACCTGAAAGACTGCGGTTTGCGAGACTCGAACTGTGTTTCATCGAATGAGAGAGACCTAAAATGAGAAGAATCTCCAGCAAAAGAACCTACGTTTTCTCTAATCTCCTGCATCTCAGACCTCGGATGCCATGGAATTTCAGAAGATAAGGCTACAGTTTCATTAAAACCCTCCTCAAAGCTCGTAGGAGGAATATCACCAAAATCATTCTCGTTTGCAATCCTTCCAGGGCCATCAGAGGAGTCTGAGGCCAAGAAGCTTGTAGCAGACTCGTTTAATAGAGAGCTATCCAGAATCCTAATCCTCGGATTTAAACTCTTAATTGGCAACCCTAGTGGCCTGTGCTCATTTACTTGTCCTAGATTACCATATTCATCAAGTGAATAGTTCGGTTGAGACCCTGCAACCATCGGTTTACTCTGATAATACTGAGAATTCCAAGCTTGAACCGCATTACTATCACCATTCTCAAATGAATTTTCAGAGTCATTTTCAGCATTTAAAGACCCACCCTTGTTTTGATCATTACCGTTAGTATCATCAACCATAGACTCATCATCCCTACAGTACTGCGATCCAGTTTTATTCAGTTCATTGCCGTTAGTACCATCAACCATAGACTCATCATCCCTACAGTACTGCGATCCAGTTTTATTCAGTTGATGGCCGTTAGTACCATTAATCATAGACTCGCCACTATAATTCTGTGAATTCAAGTTTTGGTACATATTTTTCTCATCATACCCAGACAAGTTTTCAGACCCATCATAAGAAATTGAAGGAAATTGAAAAATTCTAGACACATAAGATGATTGTGTATCATCAGGGTAGTGGAGAGCTGATTCAGAGTCAAAATCTTCAACGTTTCTACTACTATACAAGCCATAGCAAACAACAAGGCCAATGAAAAGAAGGGGAGCAAGGTCCCTGAATTTGGTGAAAATTGTAGACTGGCTGATAAATCCAGGAGCTTGTGAAGGAAATAGTGGAATAAGAAAAAGAAAGAGCACGAAAAAGAGAGACTTACAGAGTGTGTGATTAGTGAAAGATAATGACTTATTGGTTCTGATGATGGGTTCTGAGTTGTGCAGCTCCTTGGGTGGCGAAAGGGGCTTGGAATATGAGACAGGATCTGCCATTGATGGAGGAACAAGGGTTTTCCTTTGCAGGTTCAGTTGTTTGGTGGGTGTGAGAATGGGGAAATGAGATGGTGACGGATGGAAGACTTCGAGCTCTGATGGGATGGAAGGGAAAACAAGGAGCAAGGAAAGGAAGAGGAGAATTCATTTACTACGACCGTTTGTACTGAATGACGTCTGGGCTATCCGTTTTCCATCAACTGTTTATTTACCTGGTTAGGGTGAGGTCGCGTCTTGGCTATTAGCAATCTTGAAGGGTTTTTATTATTATTATTATTATTAAAAATTATTTTCAAAACTCTTATTATAATCACTCTCAATCATTTATCATATTTATTTGATTTTTTTTATATATTTTTTTAATTTTCTTTATTAAGATTCTATCTTCTCAAAGTTTTTTTATTTTTTTAATAAAAAAACAGGTCTTCTATCGCTGTTTTGAAGATTATATTTTCTAGCACAAATACACATAATTTAATTGTTGTATACCTAACATCTTTATTGTCTAAAAATTTGTTAAGTCCAAATAATTGCAGTTTATTTGGATATTATGTAACGAAACATGACTAGCCCATTATATATTTTAAAGTAACAACATGCCTCATAATAAATCAAAAAAGAAATCTATTTTTTTTAAATTAAGAAAAATAGAAAGAAAGAATATATCATTTTAACTTGAATTATAATAATAATCATAAAAAAAAAACAGGGTGTGGAAATCCAGGCGAATGAAAAGAAAAGGCTAAACAGCCTGCAGTGACTTTGAACCAGGCCCAGGCCATAGCCCAATAAGAACGATCTTAATTCATAGAGCATCACCAAGCTGAATCGAAAACAGGAGAAACACGGCGCCAAAGGCTCAACGCTACTCGCCGTAGCTAAACGCTTAACTTTCTCGTCGTTTCACTGCAGGGAGAGGGGAAATAGTGAAAGCAGAGAATGCAGAGGCAGAGTCTACAATCACAAGAATCGAACACAAATCTCGCAAGATCGAAAGCCTCCTTAAACAGTCAGTAATTACCAATCATTTTGCAACTCAATTTGGAGTGTTTCTGTTTGTGATTGTGATTGTGATTGTGATTGTGAGTTTCTTTTACGGGTAGACCAGTCGAAGCTCTCCAAACGGCTCTAGAAGGCTCGCCTCCCAAGACTCGAGACGAGCGGTGCAAGTTCAAATATATTCATCTGTAATATATAATTTTTAACGATGATAATGTGCAGGAACCAGGAACCGTCGGGGTTTTATGTTCCAAAAGCTCTGCCTTGCCATAAGCTTGATATTTGGTACCTTGTTTTCTTATTTCATTCTTTTTTTATATATATATATAACCAGGGTGTTTAAATATTCTGCAAGCCCAATGAACAGGTAAGACATCACGAGAAGCGTACTATAACCAATTCTCGGATTCACTAAATATTCTACAAGCTCAATGAACAGATAAGACGCCACGGGGTGAACATTCTCCAAGCTCAATGAACAAATAAAACACCGCGGAGTGAATATCTTGCAAGTTCAATAAACAAATAAGATATCATGGAATGACAAACATATTTGACAAGACTTGAATCTAGGAGGAAAGAAAAAGCCCTTCTTAGTGCCCGTTTGGCATTACGATCCCATCGGTTTTTGGCCGAAATTTGAAAAAAAATATTTTTTTCATTTTAAATAAATATGTTTTTGTGTGTTTTAGATCATTTTGATGTGTTGATTTCAAAAATGATTAAAAAATAAAAAAAAATATCATTTTGATGTATTTCGATACGATAGATATTTTGAAAAGTTACCGCAACCACAATTCCAGAGAAAAGAGGAAAGACAAGCGTGGTGTCTTTAGTAATGTAGTTTGAATTGCATTTTCTAATATATATATATATAATGTGAATGTTAAAACCATCAAAAGCATAAATTTGATGGTTCTTCACGTTGAAGATTACTTTGGAAAAAATCTCGCATTCTTATCACCGCGCCAAGTTCTTTAAGGATCGGGCCACAAAGAAAGCTGGATGTGGTTCAATATTACGCTCACAAGAAGACACCGTTACCGTTTTGACCGCATCAGGTTCAGACCATTGCGAAAACTTCCACGGTTGTAATATTTACGTTTTTGGTATAAAAAAAAATTAAAAAAGTTATTATTATCTTTACTTGATTTTTTTCTGTTATTATAATTTTATAAAAAATATTTTTAAATATAAAAATTTAAAAATCAGATGCGACCCCATCTGCTTCTAGTTTTTTGTAAATTATTTTTAAAAAATAAAAAAATATTAATTTAATATATTTTGAAATAAAAAGCACTTTGATCATATTATCAAACAGTCAACGTTAATCAAATTTAGATATCCTTCTCTTTTTTATATTTTTGTTATGGGAGGGCGTTCAAGTTCTTGTAAGGAAGCCTTTTCAATTAATGCGTTCTGTTTTGCTCGAGGCCTATGAGAATCTAAACCCACAAGGGTGGTTCGTGAGTTTGAGGGATATGATAAGAACTTGTGAGATCAGGTTTCAGTTTCAAACTTTAGCCCCAGCAATGTGCGATCATCCCCTTCTTCCATCCATATGAGTTATCAGCTAGGTTCGTGGGTCCTGTTTTGACTGACAGACACTCTGAGTTGGCTACAGGTCTGTCTGGATCTATGTAATCCTCATCTGAAGGATGTGAACTTGAGTTCCTCGTAAAAATAAACTGGAACTGGATATGTTATATTCAACTATTATTCATAGGCAGAAAAGAAGCGTGCCATTTTATGAAGATTCAGCTGCCATACGCTGCTATAGTATCATGGACAAGGAATTTGCTGACACTTAAAAAGATGAATTGCAGGTCAGATAAAGAACGACAGACATGGAAGCTTGGGAGCAGCGGAGCCAGACATGTTTAATGTCTCTATTTACCTGCTGTAATACTGCAGTGAATGAAAGAGATCATGGGCCATGTGACATGAAATTCTTCAACTACGAACTTTCACGTCTGAGATTTGAGGTTTACGATTAGGGAAACCTATCCTTTATCAACGCTAATTGGCAACCATTCATATACAAAATCCACCAGTAATCAGAGGATGAAGAGAAGCATTTTTAGTTAATAAGACGACCAGTCATTCCTTCACTAGAATCACTAAAATACTATCTTCTTTACATAGTAGAGCCACTTTGTCCACCTCCAATCCTACAATAATATGCATGAAGATAAAGAATTCGGATTCCTATTTCGTTCTTCCATCATCCTACCACTTGTAAACACTAAATTGTGCAGCTAGTCCACTCTGAGCTAACTGGATCTTTTATCCTAAATGCTTTCATCCATTTTGTCTCCTACCTCAAACAAACTATCATGACCTAGAAGCAGGAGCATCAAAAGTTCGATGGTGGATTGGCATTGCTGCCCAAGGGTTAATGGGCACCGGTCGCTGTGGTTGGGGGGTGGAGGCAATTGGAGCAAGAGCAGAGGACACGACAGCAGCTGGAGATGATGATGCCGATGAGACAACACGCTTGCATGAAGGACACATGGTGAGGGTGGTGGGAGGGTTCACATGCATGTAGAGCTGTGGGGAGAGTTTCAGAGCTCTGAGCTCTTGTGCCTCCTTCTGTAACCTCCTGTTCTCCTCTGTTAGATTTTCACAGTACCTCTTTAGGTACTCGCAATCTACTTCGGTTTGCTTCAACTTAGTCCTGCGTCAATTTGACAAGGAAATGTTCACTTTTCAGTTTTCACTCCAGTTTTCACTCCATTTTCCTCGGCATAAAAACAATTCAGAATCCATTTAAATCAGGCTAATTCTGAAATCACCGAAATGTAAGAGCACACATCCATTTACCAGGCAACAAAACACCCTACTTGTACATATTGAAGACTGACTCAACATAGTACGGATACTAAACTTCAGTAGTCCAGGTGAATTTACTATTTCAAAGGGCAGACAACACCTGAATATGGTGATGCATTATTACAAAGAACAACAGTTGTTGTACACCCTGGATGCAATTATAATTAATCAATGGTCCATCCTAAGTGTCATTAAATTCTAGTTCATTAAAAAATGGAGGCAACAATCTTACTCCTTAAATACTTAAATACTAAAGCATGTTTGTTTTTGCGTTTGTTTTAATGTGCAGATGTCAAAAATAAAAATATATTATTTTCAAATACAAAACAATCGCTGCCACAATATAGCAGACAAACTCTTAGAACATCTCCAATGGAAAACGTTATTTTAAAAAGAGATATAGTTTTTTTTACGATGTATACTCCAATGAAAAAAATTCAATTGTAGCATAGCGGAAAGATTAAACACTTTATATTTTCTTCAAGGAGTTTAATAATTTTTCTTACACATGGCTGCATGCAATTGGTTTGTTTTTTTTATTGGTTTCACTTTGTTGGTTTTGACTTTCTTGGAAGATACATAGAAACAGCATATTTAGAAGAGAATATTTGGCATTTTGTTTAGCACTCTTCTTAAAGCATGTAAAATAAGCATTGAAAAGTCAAAATAATATTTTTTTGTTTTTGGCTTAGCACACCCCTTGAAGTTCCTCTAATAAGAGCAACTAGAGGATATGCTAAATGGAAAGTCAAAAAAAAATATATCATTGTAACTTCCTGATGCTTGTTTTACATGCTCAAGAAAAGTGTTCAAATGCATTTTCTCTCTCAAAAATGTTATTTTTACATTTCTCAAAAAATGTCAAAACCTATAAAGTATAGCTAATAAAAAAATAAATCAATTAAATGCATTAATGAACAAAAAAAATAGCATCAAACTTCATGAAAAAACACATTTAATTCTTCAACTCCAATGCATCTAAGTTTTTAAAAAGGAAAATTCTGTTAGAATTATACATAATTAAATGTATTTATATCATTTAAAATATCATTTCATTAATTTAACTATTTAAAACAGCATTCTCTTAATGCAGTTAATTTATTTTACTATTGCAATAAATACATGTTTTCTTGAAAACTTCAACAGCAAGAAGACAATCATATACTTGATATTCGTACTCCTCCTGAAAATGCCAATAATAGCCCTGACAGAGTAGGGAAATATCTCACCTTGCTCTTCTGTTCTGAAACCACACCTCCACTTGCCTTGGCCTGAGATTCAACTGTTTTGCCAGAGCCAGCCTTTCCTTCTGCAACTACAAAACCACCACGTACTTCACCAATTGACGCCAAAACCAGAATTAAAAACCACCCTAGCATCATAAAAAAAACAAGAAGAGATTAGCCCAAAGGCTACTACTCACGGGATTGAGAGTATTATGTTCCTTGAAAGTCTCTTCAAGCACTAAAGACTGTTCCTTTGACAGTCTCAGCTTCTTCCTCGAAGCATCACCATCTTCATCGTCACTTTCGCGGGAGCAAGAGGCTCTCTCTGCTTCTGTTTCTTCTCCAATCTGTTCTCTTTCGCTTCTCTTACCACTTGAGTTGGATAGTGTACTGTTTGGTGAAGAAACCCCTGTTTCGTCATCGTGATCCGCCACAGCAGCCGAAACCCTGTTCCTGTCAATCCCTCGTTGAGACAATCTCGTATCACCTGTTCTATCTGCAATAACAAAAGCAATAATAGAAATCGTGTGATTAATCCAGAACACAGATCTGAATCAAAGACGGTACTGAAAGATTGTTTTAGAGCCCAGAAACAAGAAGAAACAAAACAGGTACCAGGTGATTGAAAGAGGTTAGTCCAGGAAGTTTTTTCATGTTTGTTTTGTGAAGCCAAAGGCATGAGATTTAGCTTCAAAGAAGGCTGATGGTGATGATTCCGTTGTGTAGCATATCCCAGGCTCAAACTCAAGCCCAAGCCATCATTTTTGTCACCCATCTTCTCTCCCCCCCTCTCAGACAACAAGACCAAAGTTTCAATCTTTCCAATCAAAATAAACTTTGCTTTTCAAATGGGATAACTGGGTTGTGAGAAAGCAGAATGGGAAAAGAAGGGTAGAAAATGGTTGGGTTTTGGAGCCAGAGCTGACAGAGCTTCTTGCTTTTTTGCAGGACAGTTTAAAGGATGGGACTAGTTATAATAAATAAATAAAACTAAAATACTTAGATAACGAGTAAATATTTTAAAATATTTTTCATATCAAAATATATTAAAATAATTTTTTTATTTTTAAAAATTATTTTTAATATCAT
The DNA here is from genome assembly GCA_032356905.1 of Salix exigua. Lineage (NCBI taxonomy): Eukaryota > Viridiplantae > Streptophyta > Magnoliopsida > Malpighiales > Salicaceae > Salix > Salix exigua. The sequence continues at coordinate 9,259,872 of CM063589.1, forward strand.
TCAATCAAAATAATATAAAAATATCAAATATATTTATTTAAAATATAAAAAAATATTCAGCAAAACACAGGTGGAATCACAATACTAAATAGATTTATATTTAGGTGGTTTTTAGCTTTATGATTTAATTTATTTTTTATTTTAATATTTTTAAATTATTTTAAAACATAGATATTGAAGATATATTTTTAAATATAAATAATTAAAAAAAACAATTTCTAACATGTTTTTAAATAAACAGTTGTTTAGTGTACTATGTTTTGTGTAGAAGCGCAGTAGTTACGAGCTTCTTTAAAAATACAATAAGTATTTTTATTTAAAATATATTAAAATAAAAATATGAGCTATTTTAGGTTTTCGATAGCACTTGGATCAAAGATGAAGAGGGAATAATTGTCTGTTTTTTTTTTTGTTTTTGGAAATTAACGCATGTTGTAGTAGTAGCTATTAGATCATTGTCCGTGTGCTATAATAAAGATCATATTATTTTATTATTATGAAAAAAATCAGGTATTATTTTTAAATTATTTTAAAACATAGATATTGAAGATATATTTTTAAATATAAATAATTAAAAAAAACAATTTCTAACATGTTTTTAAATAAACAGTTGTTTAGTGTACTATGTTTTGTGTAGAAGCGCAGTAGTTACGAGCTTCTTTAAAAATATAATAAGTTTTTTATTTAAAATATATTAAAATAAAAATATGAGCTATTTAAGGTTTTCGATAGCACTTGGATCAAAGATGAAGAGGGAATAATTGTCTGTTTTTTTTTTTGTTTTTGGAAATTAACGCATGTTGTAGTAGTAGCTATTAGATCATTGTCCGTGTGCTATAATAAAGATCATATTATTTTATTATTATGAAAAAAATCAGGTATTATTAATGTATTTTTAATATAAAAATTTAAATTATATTGTAATAGACAAGATCAACCTAACAAGTTTAAAGATAACATAAATAAATAATATAAATATGATTTAATTAAAAAAACAAAATAATAATTTAAAAAATTTCAAATAACAAAATCATACTAACTAAATAAATTTGCAAAATTCAGCATTCATGAAATTTTGATAATCTTATAGAAAGTAAATAAAATACTCAAATTTTTTTATCAATTCAATCCAATGTTAAAGAATAACATTAAAAATAAAACTCAACAAAAAACAAATCAAACCAACCTGACAAACTGGTCGAGCCTGGATCATGAGATCAGGATAACTCTTTGAAAAATAAATTAAAATAAATTATAAAACTTAATTCTCAATCAATCTAATATTGAAATATAAAATAAAAAAATGACATAAAAAATAATATAAGTCAACCAAATTCAACTAACCAAACTCGCAATCTATGTCATGGGATGGAACAACCTTATCAAACAAAAATTAAAATAAATTATGAAATTTAATTCTCAATAAGTCTAATATTGAATAAACACTCAACTAAATAGGAAAAAAGTTTTTGAATAAGCTAGCCTAACTTGAAATCGGGGTCATAAATTCATGATAACTTCGTAATAAATAAATAAATTGTGAAGCTCAATTCTCAATCAATCTAGTTTTAAATGATTAAATTGAAAAATATTAAAAAAATCATGTTGAACCGAGTTAACCTATTAAATTTGGGTAAGAAGATCATGATAACTTCTTGGAAATAGAGTTTATAGCTTTAATTTTCAATCAATTCAATATTATAAAATAATGTTTTATACATATAATAAGAAAACTCAAGTTCACCTAGTTACGGTGCAGATCAAGTCAATTTATCGATGTAAAAAAAAATCTAAGTGGTGTTAACATGTTTTCTATATAAAATAAATTAATTGTGTAGGGATTGACCCTGTATAACTCAATCATCTTGATAAGTATAAAATAAAATCAATTTGGATTAAAAAAAAAATGACAAGTTCAACATAAATTAATTTGCTAAACCTACAACAACTAAAATAAACAATAATATTAAGGATAAATTAAAAAAAAATCATTGTGATTTGTGACGAGGGGAATAGTGAATTCCCTCCTCAATTAGTTTATGTTAATAATTAATTAAAAAGTAGACTGCATTCCTGCTTGGCAGCATTCAATTGTTTTTCCATGTCGAGCGTAATTGCTTTTCCCACTACTCTTACCAGTGACTAATCTCCTTAATTAATTAAGCACGTGTGCTTAGGTGTGCTAGTTGTCCCACGTGCTCTCCTCTCGGGTATTGATTCAATGCGTCTTAAATGATTAGTTAATAAATCCACACCATGCACCCAGCTACAATCCCATCATCATCATCATCATCATCATGCCGATTTTCTCCCTGGCGTGGTCCGTGCCAGGACTATGAGCGAGGTGGTTTGTCACGTGATACACTGTCCGAATGCATGCAACCTGTTCAGTTTCAGGCTAATCTTAAAAAAGTACTCCGTATTCTCCATCCTGTCTTTAAATATTCTGATCTAACAGATTTATTGCTTTAACTTCAAAGGTAACGTTTGATATTGTCATTTTAAAAACATTTAAAAAATATATATATTTTATTTTTTAAAATTAAATTAAAAATATTGGTATTTTTAGATCATTTTTATGTTATAGAAATAATTTTTTAAAAATAAAAAAATTATTTTAATGTATTTTTTAAATAAAAAATATTTTAAAAAATAATTTAAACCACACTTTTAAATGATAACAAAATCTTCATTCAAATCTTTCTATTCACACTCAATCATGGATTTTATCGGAATTATGTCTTTTATATAAGGAATGATCTTATTTTAGAGGGGGGGGGATATTATTTTGTTATTAAAAAATTATAATAAGAAGTTGTAGCTGGAAAATCAGAACTATTTAGAGGCATAACGATATAAAAATCATTTAAGGTTATACATAGTTATGGGAACAAATACACATTCAATTCCTTCATTAACTTCTCTTCGGATTGATGTTGTTTTGAATTTGATGCATTAAAAATATTGATAGAAGGACCCAATCAAGAAATGTTTAAAATAGTTCCGGTTAAATTGAGAAAAAGAGAATTTTGGGATAAATTTGAGAATTAGGTAATTCGGCAGGGACGAATTTAAGGTTTGCCTTTTCTTCAGCCATGGATCATAGGATTAGAGTAAAACATCATAGATCTCGTGCATGGCCAGGAGTCTTCCTTCGTCGACCGCCACAACCACTCCGGTACAAGGTGTTTGAAAAGCACATAAAAAGTGCTTTTCAAAACAAATTGAATTTTTGTTTTGTTTTAAATGAATTTATTTTTAATATTTTTTTAAAAATATTAACCATACACTCAAACACCCTGCTACATCCGTGGTAAAGGCAAACAGGTTGCTAGATGCAAAGCTGGGGGACCAAGTATACTTGTTGCGGTCTGGAAAGCTAATTATTTTCCTTTTCTTTTCGGTGAAGTAAAGAAGATTTGGCCATATTTTTCAAAATAAAAGGAAAAACTTTCAAAGTATAATTAATGCAATAGAGATAGTGCCAAACTCCAAACTAGACCCACTTTCAAGAAAGTCAAAACAAGGAGCTTGAAGAAAGTCTTGGACCAAGCCAGAGAAAACCTCTAGCTTGGTGTTTGCCTTTTTAAAAGCACTTTTTTTTTAAAAAAAAATTGAAGCCAGTAGCACGCGGTGGCCAAGGAAATGAAAGAGAAGAAAAATGAATTCCGTAAAATCTCTCTTCTTTAAAACCATAAGCAGTGGCAGTATATAGTAATAATACATGTTATATGTCTCCAACACTATGAATTGGAGTCGTTGTATGTGACTAGGAGTTGTTTGAACTTGATATCGGAAAATGTTTATGAAAAAATTAATTTTTTTATTTTTATTAAAATAAAAAAATAATATTTTTAAATTATTTTGATGTGATGCTATAAAAAATATTTTTTAAAAAATAAAAATTATTTGATGCATTTATATATAACAAACACTTTAAAAACAATCACAATCGCATTCTCAAACAGGCTCTAAACTAGCCCCTGGAATTTTCTCTCTACGCTTTTTTTTATTATTTCATCTAATTAGCAATTAATCCAGGAACCATATATGGAAGCTTTATTTTTCTCACTTAATTATCCTTGCGTGGTTTGAAGGCTTAATTTATGATCTGACAGAGTTATCAGATTAGGATCATCTGGCATGCACCCGGGACTCGACGAGGTCATGGTTTTCATCGATTGATATTTTATTCTAGTTAATTAGCAGAAACACAGTTTATAATAATAATAATAATAATAATAATAATAAAATAACATAGGTAGATAGACAAAATACATGGGACTCGATGTTTTGTTACTTAAATGATTAATATCTTACAAGGAGAATCATATAGTTTGAAATTCATAGGTAGATGTCGGAGCGGAGCATATTAAATAAAACGGGAAACATCTGTCTTCATGGGATTTATTTCTAATTTCTAATTCCTAGATGGTTCATGATTTATTACAAATACATATCATATAACTAATACGTTAGATCTTGTTTTCATCCTTATTTATGTTTTTAGGTCTTAACTTGTATGTTTTATCTCAAGATAAAAATATATAGTTCAGATTATAAATTCTCTACTATCACGTTATTTTTTTCTCTCGGGGATAATGTCAACAACTTTCTACGTCCTTATCTTACATTAATTGAGTTTGAAGTGGGAAAAGAATTTTTTTTATCTAGTAGATTGGAACGAATTTAAAGATTCCTATTAATAGAAAAATAAAATGTCTGGTGTTAAAATATAATATATGATAATTAATTATATGTAACACAAAAACAGATATCAAGTTTTTACAGTTGTACCTATATTACGTTTCTCGCTCCTCTACTGGCCCAGTTATTTACATGAAAGTAAAAAATATTCATGCTCATCATGATAGAATCATTGTTTTTAATTAAATGTTCAGTCATGATTTTGCTATTCTAATAAGCTATCATTTTTTAAAAAAAATAAATAAAACTTGAACGTAATATTCATTATTCTGATTACTGTAATAAAATAAATTATTAAATTTTTACACAAATATTGATAATTTAGTAGTGAGAGCTACATTATTTCTATTTTAGAATCTAGAGTGATAAAGGGTGTGTTTAATACGTTTTTAATATTATTATTATAATTTTATATAAAAAATATATTTATATATATATATATATATAGATAGATAGATTTATTTGATGGGTTCATATTGAAAATAATATTATTTTAATATATTTTTAAATTAAAAGTAATTGTTAATACATTTCCCAAACATAGCCTGAGAAAATAAGTGAAAGTGGGACGAGGATGCTAGTGAAATCACGCGAGTAGCGAGGATAAACGAGGAAATAGGTCTAGAGATCACGTGTTGACGCATATGCTTCTTGCTTACGTGTTAGTTTTTTAGACATGTGGACACGCCCACATCAGAAAGCAGCCACGCGTGTCATCGCGCTCCATGCTGACTAGACACCCAATCTAATCCAATCATCTATAGTTTTAACTAATCAATATTACCAAACAACCCACGTGCCCAATAATTTCACAGGACAGATTCAAACAAAAAATTATCAATGGGACTTGATGGACCAATAATGGCAGTTTCTTATAGTTGGCGCAGCTGGGCTTGCAGCTATTTTTATGGTGTTCGGCGTGATTACAGTAAATTCCATGCTTGGACGTGATGATTTATAAAATATTGTATGATGATTTAATCAATTTTATGCCAGCGAGTGTCTACTGTTCATGCTAGATGATGCTTGTGGTGCTACTGGGTGACTGTTTGTAGTTTTAAAAATATTTTTTTATTAAAAAATAAGATTTTTGGTATTTTTATATTATTTTGATATAATAATTTAAATTAGTTTTTTCATATATTTTTAAACAAAATCAACAACAACTATCATTTCAAAGAAAACCCTTAATGTTCTGACCTAATTTTAAAAGCATTATCGTGTTTTATTTTTGCTGGTATGAAGCATGACGAAATATAATAATTAGATTGTCATTATGGGTTATTTCTTACTTTTTTATTAGAAAGAACTGTGCAATTCTCTCCTTTTTTATAGTATTTCATTTTCAATTTTTATTATTTTTTATTTTTATTTTTGTTATTATTATTTAATTAAATTTTTGTTTATCTTCGACTACAATTTCTCATATGATATTTTTTTCAGTTCTTATTATTTTAATTTTAATTTTAATTTTTTTCTTTGATTTTCTTATTAGAGTTTTCTGGCTAATTTTTTATTTATTTTATTATGAGATAATTTTTTTCCAAGGAAAATTTATAGTCGACACTGCCCATATTACCTATAATATAAACGGCGTGGGCAAAACACTGTGCCCACGCCATTACATATATATATATTACTCTCTATATAATAATATTTAATATATTATATATATATATATATATATATATATATATATTCTTTTGGTATTTTTTTGGACAAAAATGATCCATATTTTATGAATTTATGCTTTTAGATTTTATTTTTATTTTATTTAGTTTATTTTTTGTTCTTATCGTTTTGAAATTTTAATTTACGTCAGTTACATTGTATTTTATTTTTAAAAATTTTATTATTATTTTCCGGTCCCATAAAACACTGTAGCAATCTACAGTGTTTTCCTGCGCCATGATAATATATATATATATATATATATATATATATTCTTTTTCTTTTGGTGTTTTTGTTCTTTCGGACAAAAATAATCCATATTTTATGTATTTATGTTTTTAGATGTTATTTTTTATTTTATTCTATTTTATTTTTTATACTTATCGTTTTGAAATTTTAATTTATGTCGGTTACGTTGTATTTTATTTTTAATTTTTATTTTATTTTCTGTTCCCAAAAATCACTGTAGCAATTTACAATGTTTTATCTGCGCCATGATAAAAGGATATATATATATATATATATATATATATATATATTAACTATACAATAAAACACGTCCCGGTTTTACTGTGCTAATCTACAGTAACATCTACTGTTCATATATATTTTCGTTAAAGATAAACGGTTGTTGAGGTAGCGGGATGGTCTAAAGAGCATCAGATTAAGGTCCTCTCAAAGGGCATGAATTTGAATCCCACTCTCCACACATTTCTTTTTAGTGAATCCACATTAAAATCAAATTTAATATATATTTTCAAGAAAGAAGAACGAATGTTAAGGTGATCGAGTGGGTTTATAAGGCGGGAGACAAAAAATCTGTTTGAGAGGTTGGGGATTCAAGTTCCACTCTTGACATATTTCTATTTTACTTTAAAATATGATTATTTTTTTTAATGATGATGTAAATTTTCTAGCTTTTTATAATGATGATGATAATTTTATGTTTGTTATTTCTTTTAAACCTATTAAACTAGATAAATTTATATCAATTTCATATATTTTATAGAAAACTTGCACTTCTCAACTGCACAAATTTATTATTTTGACCAAAAATATATTATAAAAAACAGTTAATATTTTTTTTTGTTGAAAAAAATATGATCACTGCCATGACGAGTAGCGGGGCATTGGCTAGTAAGAGGGTCGAGCTGTCATGACTGGGAATTATCGTGATCATCACAGCAAATATGTGAGATTATCTTCAGCTAACCATCGCATAAGATATAAACAAGTTCAATTCCTAGCGCATTTGTTGAAAACGTTGCATATGCTTGTTCATGCGTGTTACAATTTTCTGCTATTTGTGCCTTATAAACCATTGTTATTTGCTGGCTAGCATGCTAAATAATGACTGCGCAATGATTCTGCCATGGTTGGAAATTATATACGTGCATCAAATTTGAAGAGGTAGATCCTATCTCTCATGGGTATGAGATGTGGAGCCCAAAGTTTGAAATGTAACAAAAAACTATATAATGGCAAATATGTAGGATGATTGAAAAATAAATTGAGTGATTAAGTGTACAAGTATGTTTTTGCTTGCTTGGAAGGGAAAGGAAGTGGGAAGCTGGGAGGAGATTCCCATCTGCAGTCTGTCGTCTTCAGATTGAAGATCAAACCAGAATGAGTACCTGTTTCCATTTATATTTTATAGACGCTGCTTGTAGTTTCTTTTATGGCGATTCCGGCAATATGGATGCTAGGCTATGATTTTCTCCATAAAATACTCCAATGTTCATACAGATTTTCCCTCATCCAGTATTGATTGATGTAGAACAAGGAGCAAAGGCGTACATGATCAAGAGAGAATGTTCAAAATTCAAGGGCAGTTGTTGAAGTCGAATGACGCGAAACTTATTCAGTTAATGCGTTTCGACGATTCCAGCATTATTCAATAGCGTTGTTGCTGCTGCATACCTTTTATTGGCTGAATTTCATCATTTAGGGCCCGGAATTATCGTTTTTAACATTTTAGAAAAAAATCATTTTAGCTATAATTCTTGATTTTCAAGTCCGAATCAATTTCCGTCAATTCCAGTAGCAGTTCTAACTTGCGTAATTATCTCGATTTTATTATTTTTGTAATTTTAATAATTAGTCCCGTTTTCTTATCCAACAAGGATTAGAGTTAGGGTTTTCATTTTAAATATGACTGCAAGCCTTCTTTAGAATTACTGAATTATTCAATAAAATTTCAAATTTTCTAGAGAGTTTTTCTAATTTTCTAGGAATCCAAAATATTATACAGAATATTAACGTGTTGATCTTGTTCTTTTTTGCTTTTCACTGCGTCTATGTATGAACTGCAATCTCTCTCGAAAGTTAAAATACCGGCAAAACAAAGTGCTTTGTTTATCTAAACAATAAATTCGTTTTCTGACATGGGTTAAAAAATGTTCTGCATGTTGGAATGGAACAGTTTATTTCCTTTTTTTTTCTCCTGAACAAAAATGGCAGCGATCTTCATGGCTTTTTAAGGTGATTCCGGACAGGTTGTAGAGAAGCATTCAAAAGATTCTGCGAACTCTGGATGCCTGGGAGGGTTTAAGAATCTCTGATATGCTAGAGAGGGATTGCTTTCATCTGTAGATGTACATCTACTGATGGTTTATTTTGAGCAGTTAGGTGAATCCGTGTAATCATTCCTTGTTTTTTTTTATATGGGAGGTTGAGAGGATTGCTGTTTAGGGTTCTTTTAGGTTTTATTTAGCAGCCATAGAGATGGACTTCTACCATGTTATTTTTTAAATATTTTATTTTAAAATAATATTTTTAAATCCAGATTAATTTTTAATATCAACGTGAGTTAAGTGATCAAACTTTAAATGCTTGTATTGTGTAGAATAACTCCTTTCTGGAACAAATTGATAGATTGATGGCGGGGAAAGACACTGCTCACAACTGGTGCTGCCAAGACATCGAGGTTTTTCCACTCGTACACAAATCAGAAATATATAGTTTGACATCGCTATTGCTGTTGTGGTTGAGGTTGCAAAAAAGTAGTTTCATGAAAAACGTTTTTACATGCGTTTCAAAACTGAAAAAGGAGATTATTTGGTTAAAACTGTGATTAAGTTTGAGGTTAATGAAAAACAGTTTCGAGTGTTTGGACACATACATATTGATGAAAAATGTGTTCTAGCATTTCAATATTGATGTCAACTTGTGAAATTACTTTAAAGGACACACACATATTTTTTTAAAAATATTATAGATTTAATTATCATAATAATAAAATATAATTAATAATTCAAGTAAATTACACAATTTTTAATTTTTTTTAAAATATGATTTTTATATTTTTAAAACAATTGAATTGGGGCCTGGCCCAAATAAATGGGTCGGCCCAACCCTGCCGAACTTGGGCTGGGTCGAGAGCAGCCAGCCCAAGTGTTAAGACTATACGCAAAATGATGTGTTTGGTTTTAAAGAAAAAAACACAAAACACATTGTTTTGTCTTTCATTTTTGTTTTGTGTTATTCGACATGTTACTGTGCATTTCACTATTCACCGACTATGACGAGAGGGTCAACGACCGATACTGACGAGTAGAGGAGGCCAAGGTGGTTGTCCCTGTCGTGGTGACGTCGAAAATGGAGCTGTGTGGTAGCCGGTAGGAGCTCTAGAAGTTTGATGCTGCCACTGCTGATGCCGGGGATTGCTGCCTCTGGTGTTGCTGAAGAGAGGATGAGAGAAGGAGTTGTCGTGGAGGAGAGAGAGGGAGTTGTGCCTTGGAGGAGAGAGGGGGAGTTGTCGTGACCAATGTTATCAATTCCGTTTCGTTCCATTTCGGCTGGAATGGCCGGAACGTTCCATTCCATTTACAAAACCGGGACAAAACGACGTTGTTTTTGTCCCGGTTTTAATTCCGGTCCGTTCCGGAAATTCCGGCCGGAACGCCCCGGTTCCGTTCCGGGTTTAAAATCTATTTTTTTTTAAAAAAAATTATTTTTGACATCTATACATCAAAATAATTTAAAAACACCAAAATATTTTAAATAAAAAAGAATTCAAATTTTAATTATGCTTGTTAAATTAATATTTTATTTTTTTTCCATATATATATATATATATAATTATATATGAACAGTATGACACCGAAACGCTCCGAAACCGGAACGTTCCGTTCCAATCGAAAAACCGGAACGACGACCGGAACGGTATTGACAACTATGGTCGTGACTGTATATAAAGAGAGAGGGGGACAGTGGCTGTGGAGGGGAGTGAGAGAGTTGTGGTCGTGGCTACATGTGGAGAGAAAGAGGGGCAGTGACTGTGGAGGAGAGAGAGCGAGCTGCGACGACGGTAATGAGAGGAAGTCAACAACGATGATGAGGAAAGCTGGTTCAGCTCGTGTACGTGATGATTTCACTATTCTTTTATTTTCAACAAACTAAAGTTAATTTATTTTCATTTTACTTGCGTTGATTTTGAAAAATATAAAAAAACATGTTTTTCAAAACACGGTCGAAACTGTAGAAATTTAATGGACCCATAAAAAAAATCTAAACTCAACATGAATCGCGGAGACAAACGTATATGAGGGGATACTGAGGAATTCTCTCCATTCACGCTAGCAATCAATTCATGGTTTCTTGTTCCAGACACTGGATTACAAGACACGTGTAAGACTCTTGCGATTTGGGATTTTTTTTCTCCTTACATGTGTTGGTTCTATCAATTTGTTCCACTTGTCATGCGGAGCTTCAGCAACTTCCTAAAACAAAAAGTAATGGCCGGGGATTTCTTAAAATATTTTTTATTTAAAAATAATATTTTTTATCTCTTAAAAAATATTTTGGATATGTTATTTGACGTTATTAGCCTCTTTTTTTTTTTAATTAACTAATTCAGAGAGGGCCTTTCCATCCTCAGGAGTCGTGAAGAATCCTAGTGACCATGCACTCGCGCCGGCCCAATTGCTTCAGTGACATAAAGCTATAAACTTTGGCAGGGCATCGCATAATTTTCCATTTTTTAAGTTTCCATTAAAATCAAACTTTGGTTTTGAATATTTCTAAGGTTGTCTGGTATTCTATTATAAATTATTAGATTTTTGCACAAACATTTTTTAAGTTTCCATTAAAATCAAACTAAAATATTTTTTATGAAACTATTTTTTTTTAAATCTCAAACATAAAATTAAAATCATTACGAAACATACTCTAAAAATAAAAAAAGAAAATTTAGCAAAAGCAGCCTTGTTCTGGTCAATCCATGAAACATAAAAATGGAAGTGGGACCGGTATTTACAGATGGCTAGACGGAGTTGAATTGGTGGCTGAGTTCGGGTCAATCAATGAAACATAAACCACATAAATATATATACCAAGATCATCAATATCGTTTTGATTGTCGTTTTATTTTTTTTATTGGTACGAAACATTTCAGTTTCGGAGTGTTTCGATGTGCTGTTTCGGGGTTATACTGTTCATATATAATTAATTAATTATATATATAAAAAAACTTAAAAAACAAATAAATAAATAAATATATTTTTTATTTTTTATAAAATCAAAGTTGACACAATTTTTTTCTTATAATATATATTTTTTACTTTTCATTTTTTCATTTTCAATACATCTCATAAACAATAGTGCGCGCGCGCGCGTGTATAATATGTTAGTGGGCGGGACTCGGGAGAGCTGTGGGCGGGAGAGGAAATGGGAATTAATTTTTTTCCTCAGCCGAAACGGAACACCCGGAGTAATTCTGGGGTGTTTCGGTCGGTATTTGGCCGATATTTCTGGTATCGACCAGTATTTAAAATGAGACGAAAATAACGTTGTTTTATCTCGTTTTTCTGCATGATATGAAACATTTCGGTCATTTCAATTGAAACGAAACGGTATCAATAAATAACTTTGGTATAAAATAATCTTGCAAGACTTGGACACCATCTGCACGGTGTGAACGTTTCCCGATTTAACCACTTCATGCTTTTCCTTTTTTTCTTTTTCTTTTTTCTTTTACAAGGAGACATGGATTTTCACCAAACCATTTTGACAGAACTGCTAATATGAAATGGGGACTCCCATGAACAGGAAAGAAGGTTGCTATACAATTTATTACTGGAAATGCATTTTTTATATAAAAAAATAAAAAATCAAACACCATAACAAGCAATGAAAAGTTAAAACCCAGGAGTCAAACACCTTTTTTCCACCAAAAGAAGGGATCGTCGCGGTCCCGTTGCCACTTTTTTGGATGGAAGATCAACATCCTTGAATTAATGAAAAAAATCTTGCAAGAAACGACCAAGGACATCAAACCCACTCAACTATATCTATTTTTATTAATTTTTCTTGAGCACGGAAGTGAAAATGATTGGAGTTTATGCAGCTAATTTCGTGTTTGTATAAGAGTTTGGTTTATGTTTTTATTGAAAAAAATTTTTTAAATTTTTTTTTAAAATGATATTTTTAAAATTATTTTTGATATTAGCGCCTCAAAATGATTTGAAAACATTATTTTTTGTAATTTAAAGTAATAAAATAAAATAAAAAATCTATATTTTTTAAAGTGTGTTTTACCAAATATCATATCTGTTATAAGTATTGTAGTCGATTTTGATTTTTAAAATATATATTTTTTAAAAAATATATTTATTTTTTAAAAATAATTTTATATCAAAACTATATAATAAAAATATTTTTAAAACTTAGTCTAAACTCAAGACGAGCAACAAAATAACAACCACTCGAATTTGTCTTGCGTGGTAGAGGGAGGGGGGCAAAAAAAAAATCTCCACCGCTGCCTCGCCTCGCCTCAGCTGCCTTGCCGGCCAAGATTCTATGGTGTAATAATATTGAAAAACAAATCCACGAAGGGCCAAATGCAAATAAACAAAATTCTCAAGGACAGAATGGGGAACAAAAATAATTAACAAGATTTCTTCTTGTATCCATTCCACTTTCTTCATAGCATCCTCGACAAAGGGTAGTAGATTGGTAATAGTTTGTGTATATTAACCGCTCTCTCTGAGCCTCCATATAATTCCATGAAATTTAGATTGCCCTGATTTGACTTTCTTTCAATTTCCTTCCGTTCTCCTCTTTTTATTCAACCAAAGCAAACTCACTCTCTGATTCCTTCCCTGACAGGAAAACTCAATCGAGCTGCCGATTTGAACACCGAGGGAAAAAAACGGATTCTTTCTCTTCAATGGTGTTTCGGTCCATACCTGCAACCCACCCAAACACAAGCAATATTGTTATGGCTTCTTCTACAACTGTCAAACCACACCAGCCACTCCATAACTTTCCTCTACAAGACCTTAAATGGTCAATGAACCCTTCCAACAACGCCACCACCCACCACCGCTCTCGGTGCAGCAAATCTCCTCACCGGGATGCTGCTTCTGCTGCTGACTTGGATGGAGACGGCGGGGTAAAGGTTGAGACGTTATCGAAACAAAAATCTGACGATGCTGAGACTTTGGAGAAGAAATCGAAGATCTTTATTCGTTTGAGGACCAACAAAAATTGCAGCGGTAGCAGTAGCAGCAAGTGCATGGTTGATGATGTGGCTGCGGATGCAGGGGATCTGGACTCTGCTGCTGCAGTGGAGGATGTGGAGGAGTCGATGCCGAAGACGTGGAATCTGAGGCCGAGGAGAGCCGTTAATAAGGGTTTGAATGGGAGCGGATGTACTGTGAAGATTGGTGGAGGCGCGGTGCAAGAGATCAAATCTCAGGTGCCAAGTAGTGATCGGAACGAAATGACTCGGTCGAACCGGAATGGTAATGATGCTAATAACTATGACAACAACAACAAGGAGAAAGAGAAGGTAAAGGAAAAGGAGAAGGAGAAGAAGTTGAGGTTTTCGATTCCTCTTACTAGAGAAGAAATTGAAGAAGATATTTACTCCTTGACTGGGTCAAAACCCGCGAGAAGGTCAAAGAAGAGAGCTAAGCATGTGCAAAAACAACTCGATGTGTGTAATCATTGTTTTTTTTTTGTTTCTTTCTGATCTATTATTATTTTCTGGGTAATTGACGGGTTTGATGGCTAATTGATATGTGTTTTTGTTGGTTCTGTTTCTGCAGTGCTTGTTTCCTGGTATGTGGTTGGCTTCAATCACCCCGGAATGTTACAAGGTTCATGAAGCTCCTTCAAAGGTCTGATTCTGTTGATAATTCTGAATGTTTTAGTGTTCTTCTTTACCCTTTTCACTTCCTAGTCGCTGAATCTGTGAACCAATGTAACAGGAAGAGGAGTTAGTGTCTTGCTATTGTTGTTTTAAGTGAGATAATGGGAAAACATTTCATGTAGTCAATATATGGTTTAGTTTGCTTCATAGAAAGAGTGGAAAATGAGGGGGGGAAATGATGTAGAAGAGATGTTCTGTTATGTATTAATTGTTTATATATATATATATATATATATAATGAACTTGTGATTATTGAGTTTGATTTATTTTTAAAAAAAGAAATTGGGCTAATTCGTCTATTCTTTGATCTATATACAGTTGAGAATGTAGTTCTCCTGCTCTGCAGGGTTAAAGAATTGACTGGGAGGTTGGAGGCGATGGCTGTTGAACTCTTTTGACATCAGCTGAAATCAATGCTGCATACACATGATCCCATGGAGATGAAAGGGTAACAGATGTATCTTGTTTCTGTGCCTTTTTCTGTTCACTGAGGAGCTTTTGGGAATGTTGGAAGGGTTAATGTTATAGTTTTTGTCATGGGTAGCTGCAGATGTACATAAGAACAGTTAGTCTAGCATGTGTATAGAAGATATGAATAACATTGGTGTTAATATTTTCAGTTAGTTTGAAAACAAGATATGAATAACTAATTATCTCTTGGAACCTAGAGCTTCATAGTTGGTTTGTATATGCTGTTGTGATCAACTTGCATATCTTGTCTCTGCATATCATTCCTTTTCAAATATTTCTGTTATTAGAGCCAAAATCACTTACTTTTAACAGTTTTTAATCGATTTTAGGAAAGTCTGATACTTTGAGGAATCAAGCAGTTTTCTCATGCTTGTCTTTGCTCTTTTGAAGAGTGAGCCATGCACATCATTTTTGTTATTTGTACGTTGCATGAGCCATGCATGTTAGTGTCGTCATTTGAAGCATGCATGATCAATTCAGGATGTTGCCTTTAACAGGAAATGAATCTTCCAAGAACAGAAGATGGATTTGCTAGAGTTATGAGATGAATTCTTTAGTTCATTGGTTAAGATTTTGCAATTTTGAACAGATTGAAGGATTGCACAAAAAATATTATGTCATAGTGAGTTGCAATTATCATGCTAACTAGCTTATAGCTATAATAAATATTTCTATATTATCAAGATCATAGCTACTTACTGCAGAATGTTTCAGTTCATCATGCGTGGATGGTGGGAAAGTGTACTCCAGTTAGTTTAGCATCTAGTACATGGGGGATAGCCTTAGTTGGCTCGCTATTTCATATTATGGTAGTACGATTTAAAGCGCATATCATATGTTTATTTAAAGTATTTTTAAAGTGCTTATCATATGTTTTATTAAAGAATTTTTAAAGTGCATGTCATTCGTTTATTTAAAGTATTTCAAGCGATGCCACTTAGAAAACAAGTAAACACCCAAACTATTTTGTGCTGTAATTTTTACTCTTTGAAGATCTTATTAAATTTTAGTGAACAAATTGATCAGTTTTTAGAAACTTGATTTATATATACCATGTTCAATCTTTTAATAATTTTTTTAATATAATCTTTTCCTATTCCTTCCCTTTGTTACCATTTCCAGGTCTCACCACTTTTATCAGTATATATATAGTACCTTAGCTGCACAGTGGATTGTTTTGGATTGCATGTTAATGAAAATCTGGGATGACAACCCTGTTTGTGATTCTAGGATGTGCTGTGATTCTTGTAAATATGATCTAAATTTGTGGGCATTCATTTGCTTGTGGTGCCAAACTATGCTCATATAATGCACCAAGGATCTGACCAGTGTCTGAAAAGTTTTTGAGCTAGTTTGAGCCTTGCATATGTTGCATTGAATTTGATATATGCAGCTTCATGTTAAATATTAAAATATGGCCTTGGAGCAGGTAAATAATGTCAGATACAAAATCAGAAATATTCATATGCATGCATATATTTATACATATTGGATAAATACACGAGGAAGATTTTTAGGTTGCTTCCTTTTTTCACTTGCTGGTTCATGGGTATTGTTTCCCACTTGAAGCAGCTGAAATATCTGAATGTAACACTTGCCTATGTAAACCTGATTTGCTTATCCGATGCAGAAGCAATTAATTGTGCACTTGATATTTCAATTTGTTTCAGTTTGAAATACACCAAATGTACAGGGCTTTTATCGATGATGAAAATGTCATTTTTTGATTAGCTAAGCAGCTCCTTTCTGCCTTTTTTTGGTTGTCTGAAAGTTATACGAGCTATGCATGGATGGTTGTTTTTAGTAAGATTGTGAGATAGAAGGATGTGACTGCATCAATAGTTTAGTATGGAGGAAGTTTGATTGTCCAATTCAATTTTAAAATTTAATCTGGTCAGTGTGGTTGAATCCAAGTTATAGAAGTGGCCTAGGATTTGAATACCCGTATCTTGTCATTTGTCAGAATTTTTATCACACTTGATATTTGCAGATTGTTGTCGGTATGCTTTGCCAATTAGCCCTGGACAAGGTTATTGATGACGAGGAAACTTACTGAAAACTTGATTATAACAGCAGCAATTATTTTCGAAATCAATCTTGTTCACTTGCAAAACTGGTAGAAGAGATACTAGTCCTGCAGCCATAAAATTTGGACCCTATAGTTTGAGATGGGCAATCTCTATGTGCTTGTCATCTCTTGATATGCACTGTTTTGCTCACAGTTGGATCTACCTGCATGCATATTGTACTGCTTCTGAGATTGCTGTGAGGAGGATGAGTGGTAATTATTGATGTCTTGTTGATTGTAAACTCAAGTTTAGAACTTCTTTCCTGCCAACATGTTTTCTTTTTCCAGCATTTCAAAGGTTTGAATTTTTAGGATTTTTTTGTACTGCGAGCCTACAAACTGTCTTATGAGTTTGGCTCTGCTTTTTGTAATGGGGTTGTGTATGTGGCGGCGGCTTGTGAGGCGGCATAAACTCTCTGCATGAAAAACTTTTATGGTTTATATGCTATCTACAGTGAAACGAAATAAAGCAGGCTGGCTGTGGAGGAGGGGCATACACAGCTTTGCTTTAAATCCATTGCACACAGGTGAATGCATCGAATGGCTTGCCTTTGATATTCCAATCCCTGCTGATGTCTCTCAGGGTTGCAGCGCCGGTTCTTGCTAGGTGATGGAGCCTGGGCTGTTTTGTGCCTTCTGTAGCGCAGGATTACAGATGGGAACAGAGCTGTGCCCAGCTCGCGTACACACGATTATTTGTGTGCTAATATGCTATCGATTGGAAAATTAGATGCTGGCTGGGAGATTAAAACACGGAAACATCCATCGGAAAAGAAGATGCAGGTATTGATCTTGTGTGGCTTCTTATCATAATGGTCTGTTTGTGTTTGAAATTATTTGTATAGTATGATACTTTCATTTTCAAAGACCGTGTCCGAGAGATTCTATCACTTTCCGCCCACCGTTGATGGAACTGAACTTGGATAATCTCAACCCTGTTTGAGGTTTTTTCTTACTAACACAACACGCCAGCTTATTATAATATATTAAAATTATTAATCAACGAAGAAACCAAAACATGACAGTGTTTTCCTTTAGCCTTCCAATCTCGAAAATCACTAATCATACGCCTTATTCTTTATGCAAATTTTCAATAATATCGTCTGTACCTTTAAAAACTTTAGGAATATACCTCTCAATAATATTGACAAGTATTTATTTTCTTGCATTTAATCATTTAGTGTTAGGACTCACCTATGATGTTACAGAATTCAGAAATGTATTTTTTAAAAAAATATATATTATTAAATTAGTTAAACTTAATGACCTAGTTCAAATCACGGAGTATACAGTATACGGCAACCAATATAGTTTCTGCAAAAAAAGTTTGTGAATTTCTCGTTCCTGGGAGATAGATATGGCAATAGGAATTGTATTTGTTGATAATACCCGGTGAATAACTCTCAAACCAAGATCAGTGTTCCTTCAAGTCTATACGCAGACCATTAGTTTGCAAAAGGGTGACGCTCGCATGAACATGAATATGGTACAAAAAATCGTTAAAAATGGAGAAAAAAATTAATCACAAGTCAACTCATCTTCAACAGCCAAAAATAATGTACTCCAATCTATATAACAAAATCTCCAAGCATAACAGTCTCAGAAAATCATTTACGTCATTACAAACCAAGTTTGATACAGGTGTTGTAACAGAGAAATATTTAGAAGAACCAGAGTCATAAAATTGTTGAGAAATACAGGGATCCTCTGTCCGCTACTGCATGGAAAAGTGCTCCCACTAAAGCACCCATTTTTTTGCTTGATCCCTTCGCCGTTATCTTCAAGAACAAACGTGGAATTTGTCTGGCCATCACTAAATAAAATACACCAAAAGAAGGAACCTTTTCGAGCCCCAACCAAGCCTACTCCCACTTCTGTATGTGATTTATTTCTAATCAGGGATAAAGCTTTACTGTCCTTGACGAGAACATGGGAAAAGGCTAGTGATGCCTCGAGGTACTTGGCTTGACAACCTACGATATGGCCAGTTATGGTGCCAAAAGTGGGCAGCTCTACACCACAGTTCGGACCAAAAACCTCAGTAAAGTCATCTTCAGGTGGTTTGCAATTCACAAAACCATTGCTGGTGCAGTTACCCTTGCATAATTCAACATACTGCAGAGCCATGCAGCCAAGGCCGGGGCTGTCATTCAGCTCTGGGAGTTTCTGGGCTGTTCGGTTCTTATTGATGATATCAACAAGATCATTTGCAGGGTTCCCTGATATCAACAGTACATAAAAAATGCACAGTAACATAGAAAAAGAAGTATGTTGATGGGAAAATACAAGCAACCAACATTTATTATGATCAAAATCTCTCAATTATCCACATCTAAAGCATATGTTCCAACCCTAAGTTCTTAGAAATCCTTTTATGTTTTCATCAAGCAACATGTGCAAGTAAAAATTCACCAAAAATCAGTGCTGGCACAAGACAAGTTCAACCTAAGTGCTCGAGAATCCTGTATCCTAAATTTTCTTACGATATGCATGTCTCTGTAAATGGGTGGGTTTGCATTATATGGAGGAAAATTGTATTCTGATGCTAAGTTTGTCCTAGTGTAAATGGTTGAATGATATAACAGGGTAGATGTGCAAATTAATGATATAACAGGGTAGATGTGCAAATTTAGTGGTTGCCTACAAGTATGAGAATCATTTTAAGTGACTAGCTAAAGTTTGCCTTGCCTATTAAAGCTTTAAAATGTTGCAGCCAGGCACATAATTTTAGGATTAAGACAGATAGAAGGCTCAGCTCTTTGACACATGCTTCTCTTCATTCATCATAGCAGCTAACACGGGAGGTCCAGACAGAAGCTATGCTTAATGCCTCCAGATTTAAGAATTTGATTTGAGTAGGATTGTATGCATTTTTTTCCCTCTTTACAAGCATGATTACATCTAGCTCTAGGATCCAGGTTGCGTTTTTGGATTATTTGGGATGAAAAAACTACCGTTAACCTTATGAAAAGACCAATTAGAAGGGTATAAATATTTCAACACAAGGAGGTAGTACTAACAGCAGGGGTCTGCTTCAAGATTTTGGGGAATAAACAAAGCACATGCTATGTCAACTATGAATAAAAACATATGGAATCACCATAACAGTCACATCCTATAAATTTAAATGCATAAATGTGACCATTTATATCAACTTTCTGCATTTGAGCATTGACATAGTCTCGGTATAGTATGATTACTTGTGAGATAGAACTATACAATTTGTCAGGTTCTCTTCCAATGGGATAATAGAATCAAAACAAAATCAATATACTAAAACATAGAACTTTAAGCTTTCTTGGTAACAAAATGCAAGAAAATGCCAGCAATCGATGGTCTATTGAGTAACTGGTGCTACCTAAAACTTAATTTTTTGGAAAGCCCGTAACTTGGTTTTATGCTCAGATTCTTGTCCTTTCTGCTTTAACACTTCCATTCTCACTAAAATCCAAAGTTTCACAGCATTAGTTCATTAAAATATGAAAACTTCCTGCAACCAAAGGAGGATGCAGAACCTCAAAATCAATAAAAAGAGAGTGGCAAGACCTTCCACTGCAAATTACCAGCCAGTAACCCGTACAATAAACTGTATAAAAACTAATTGATGGACATATTAGGGGGGGAAATCATGGGGCTGCAGTAGTATCGCATTCTCAGATAGAACATGAAAAACAAATAAAAGTAAGAGATTATTACCAAGGTGGCTGGCGCAAACAGCATTAGCTAGGAGTAGCTGGCAAAGCACAATCCACTTCCATTCACAGCAACAAAAATAATGCTTCTTCTTCTTCACCACCACTATCATTGCTAGAGAGAATGAAAAGGAAAGAAACCCTACTGTACAAAAGGGGTCTCACTTCTTTCCGAACATTGTCAAGGAAAAGAAGATTATCTTTATTTTCTGGGAAAGAAAAGTGTATATTTATTTATAAAAGGAATAAAAGTTTTGCAGATATTTAGGACAAATAATGGGAACGGTGGTCCCAAAGGAGTAGCCGTTCGAGAGGATGTTTAAGCAAATTGACCGCGGATATTGCACCGCCTTCAAGAGGGACCTACCTACCATTTTCACGCGGACTCCTTGTCCTAGATCACGGCCATCGAGAGATACCAGATTTTCAAGGCCCATTACCCTCAGTTTCTTCAAATATTTCGACAGTTCCAAACTTTGGGCTGTCGAACTTGGGCTTTCTTGGGAAAATAATCTTCTTCAAAATAAATTGAAACTGATTCCAAAGAAAGAAAACACCGTTTCCTTTTATTGGGGGGTTGGGTTTTGGCAGAGAATTGCTGGGGTTTAAGTCAAAATGGAGGGATTTAAACAACTCTGGTAACTTCATGATTTTAAACATTACTGGGCTTCTGGATTTGTATTTCTTTGTTAGCTTTCCCAGTTCTCACAAATGATGATTTTGATTGATATTGATGATGATGTGAATAAAAACAGGGAGCATATGCAGTCAATGGATCGCACATCAGAGAAGATTGCCTACGGTGGTATGTTCCCAATCCCCAGCTTTTCCTGCTTTTAACTCTTATTTCTTTTGTTAACACATGCGGGTGGTCTTCTTGTTTGTTTGCCAGCGGGTGTTGCCACTGGAACTGTAGGAGGAGTTGCTGGTGTCATATGCGGCACTAAAATGGCCTTTGACTGGTCTGTTAAATTTCTCTCTCTTGTTCTTAACTAATTTGTTTTGAGCGTATTTTTCAGTTTATCAAGTATTTAATTGTTGGTGTTTCATAGATTCTAGCGGTGATCAAGTAAAAATTTCATTTATTTCAGGGTGATTGACCGCTACGATGAATTCGAGACCAGAAGTTTTGAAAGGTTTCTTAAACTATCTCTAACAGTATATGTCTTCTCTTAGTATTGATTTCACTATAATATGTTGACATGTCTGTGTTAAGTTGGTTGTTTGCATTTGTGTTTGTCTACGTAAATATTTGTTTTACAAGTTTCATTTTGAGATAATTTTGTGATTGGCAACACCATTCCACTTGCATTCCCTTTATGTCTATGTGTTTGACTCGCAACATGTGATCAATTAGGCTAGAGAGCTACTTGCTTCTTCTTGTTGCTTCATTGCTATTGAATTGATGGATGTTGATTTTGGTTGGTATAATAAGCAGATGCTACTAATCGTGAATATTTGTTGTCTGTCTGTCTTATAGTTTGATTTTCTCACCTAGGAGGTGTTCATGAATTTTTTTTTGTTTTAGTTAGAGGAAACCCAAGCTAGATACTTGAATTGAGGAATAGGAAAATGATTCTTCGAATCCAACTTTGCTGGATTTATCCTTATCTTTTTCTTTGATAAGAAAGAGGAGTTTTCACCTAGCATTGAACTTGATAAAAATGCGGGTATCTCTGTTTGATGCATTTTATTTTTGGCTGCAGCAGCTTATTGATGGTGCCATTTTTCCCTCGCTGTCCCACTTTCCTTGCTTTCAGCTTGCTGTGTTCTTAACTAGTTTTGTTCGTTTTGATTGCTATAGCTGACTTTAGAGTTGCCAATCGTTGAGTTGGTTGTTGGCTTTCAGGATTATGCGGAAAATAGATGCAAACAAGAGAGACAGAAACCAAGGGGTTTCGGTTGCATCAAGGATCATGCTCACAGAACCTAAATCAGATGTAATCATTTTTCATTGTTTCATTCTCATTTCATCCCTTTTTTGCAAAAGCAGAGTAATGAGTGTGCTATGGTTACTTGTCATGGGAAAGATTGTTTCCATCTACATATATGTGCAAAATGTTCTATCACATCTATGATTAAAAGTTTCCATCAATCATAACGTAGTTTTCCTGGTGATTACTTGCTTTAACTTATGCATCAAACTTAGTAGTGCCTCCATATTTCACAAGCACATAAACACTCACATAGCCTATGAAACTGTGTTTATTGTGTCCTCGTGTAACTCTATGAATGCTTTTGTTAGTGTGTTTCTTTTTTCTCGCTCTTCATGTTGGAGTGGGGAAAGAGTATTTAAATTGTTCCATTACTAATAGTAACTCATGAGTGATGACCGCGCTATTTGTTTTACAGGGCATGTAATGATGTAGTAGTGCAGATGCAGAATGTTTGATGCAAGCTGCATCCTACCTTTGTGGTCAGATAGATTAGGAAGGCAGATGTGTGAACTTAGAATCCAGTTTCTGTTACTTTAATATCCACTCTTACCAAACTGATAACGATAGATGATACATGAAAATTGATAGGTAGAGATGTTAGTGATTGCTTTCATATTCAGGACTCATGGTTTAAGCATGAGTAATTTCATTGTTTGGACCAGCTTGTGTCCATAACTGGTAACTGAACCTATGATGTGTTTTAGAATGTTTTGAGCTACTACTGTTCCTAGCTACCCGCAATATATTTGTTTTTTTTTTCCTGATGTTAAGCTTGGAGGTATATTTGTCCTCCCAACTAATGTCAATCCCAAGAACACAGGCTTTTTTGGTACAATTGATAGGATAGTTCACTCGAGTCATTGATGCATTAGGATTTGCCAGGATGAAACAAGCACGGCTGAGTAGCTCCGGACAACCACTCCCTTCATCAATTGAGAATTTGTTTTGTTACCGGGACTGCTTGAGAATTGGATTGGCTGAGAGATGATTGAGTGCTATGCTGTGCGTTTGAAGGGGAAAAGAAAGAAAGAAAGAAAACCTATCCCCCGTGCATGTGCAGTATACTCGAAAACTCTAAAGCTAAAAAATTATCATATATCTCTGTATCGCAAATTATGATTTAGTTCCTGTTGTTTTGATGATTTTGTAACTTAGTCCTTTTGGTTTTGAAAATCATTGATCCATCGATTGGAGCTGGCTGTTAATTATTTTTTAAGAGTCCAGATTAATACATTTATTTTGTTTGGAGTGGGGTTGGGATTGGGATTGGGATTGGGAAATTTGAATAATTGGAGGTAGAGAAAAAGCATAAAAATATGCAAAATTAATCAATTTATTGTTTTTTAAACCAAGGGCGGCAGTAATACCAAGAATGTTGCTAAAAATATAGCGATTAGATGATAGTAATTTACTATTCAACAAATCCCGGCTCACGAACATGACCACAAAATAAATTAATTGGAACAGATAATTCAGAGCATATAGGAAGAAACGTGGCCATCTTAGAATATAGCGATTATATGTGAATGATATGATGACTGAAATGTGTTCAGGGTATGATAGGATGACAGTGTTTATGATTTACACAATAGTTCTTAAATTCAAGTCAGGGTGAATATCTTTTATAAGAATTTATAATAATTAAAATTTTATTTGCTCATCTAAATTTATAAAATGTGTTTTTCATGGGGATTCCTCGCTATAAAAAAAACAAGATGACTGTGTTCCATTGCTAGGTCGTGAGCTATTAGTTAATTGTTATTTACTTGATTTTAGATAAAAATAAATAAGTAAATTAAATCAATGTGTTTCCTTCTTATTCATGGTTACTAAAGTCTATAACACACAAAGAAGGATGAATATGGTTTACTTTATTTATTATCGATCATTGTAGACATGCCTACCTATACACTTGGACTTGGGTTAATTTTATTCCGTTCAAAAATATTTTTAGTTATTGTTTATATATTTCTTATATTTATTAACACATATAGCTCTTGATTTATTTGATTTTTTATATATATAAATTTCTAAACTATAAAAACATATTAAAAAATCTTGTGTGTATAATAAGTGTAGTATATCTATGTATGACGTGGCATATTGTTGATTTGTTTGAAGCGTCATGATAAGTCAAAAGATGTAATCTTGTGTGTATAAATATATTTCTTATATTTATTAACACATATAGCTCTTGATTTATTTGATTTTTTATATATATAAATTTCTAAACTATAAAAACATATTAAAAAATCTTGTGTGTATAATAAGTGTAGTATATCTATGTATGACGTGGCATATTGTTGATTTGTTTGAAGCGTAATGATAAATCAAAAGATGTAATATTTGTTTAGCGAGTCAGGGCATACATAGGAGGAGGAAGGTTTTAGCGAGTCCTTGTGCGCCAAACATCCCTGTCTGCTAAACTCTCCTCTCTCTGTCCCTTGCAAAGGCAAAGCTTTATCTATCCAACCATGGCGTCTACATTTGTTACTGTACCAACAACACCACCCTTCTTTTCGGTGAACAAAACCAAGGGTTCTTCTCTCTCTCAACTCAAATTCGAAGGTATCTGATTTTCTCGCTCTTTACTTCCGTCCTGAAAATTTAACGTGCATAGCATTTATTTCGCTAAATTTGTTTCTCTTAATTTATTTACCAGTACCCAAGAGGGATTCTTTAAGAATCAACGCAATTTCCAAGAAATGGGAACCCACTAAGGTTTTCCTTTTTTTCTTTTTTTATCTAGTTTCTCTAATTTGTTGCTGCTGCTTTTTTTATCCTATCATTTTTTTTTAAAGCTTTGAATTTAGTTTTAGAATGGTGGGTATTGCTGCAGGTAGTTCCACAAGCTGATAGAGTTCTTATCCGTCTCGAGGACCTGCCTGAGGTAATGCAGTGCAGTTTCCTCTTTCGTGTTTCATATCGTGATGACCATTTCCCAATGTTACAAATATCCATTTTTTCTAAGTTGTTGTGCTGATTGGTGTGTTTCGCGTCATAGAAATCGTCTGGTGGGGTTCTGTTGCCCAAATCAGCTGTTAAATTTGAGAGGTATCTAATGGGAGAGGTATGAATCATGTGTGATCTAAAATTTGTTTTCACGAGCCAGGATAGGCTGATTTTGGTGCTTGCTACCGACATTATTGTTTACTGTTCGAGTTTTCTATATTAGGTTTTATCTGTTGGTGCTGAGGCAGGGGAAGTGGAGGTTGGAAAGAGGGTAAACAAATACTACTTGCTTCATTAATGATCGACCCATCTTGCTGGTTTTAATGCTGTTAATTCTGCTACTCACCGAGTTTTTTTCATTCCTGCAACTATAGCTGTGATTATTTTGATTTATTTACCTTATTTTGCAGGTTCTTTTCTCAGACATCAATGCTTATGAGGTAAGTAGCTTTACCATTGATCAGAGAAACTTGCATCTCACGTGTGAATTCAATGAGTGTGCTTCTGAAGTGTTTTCCTGTTTGCATGGAGATCAAATCCCCTTTGAATGTCTGGAATACAGTATGTTGAATCTATCAGATTAATATGTTGGAGTAGTCGACTATAGAATTATACATCAAACAACACATAGAGGTCCCATCTAAGTAAATGCTAGTTACGAGGCCTTTTTTCCTGGCTACTGAATTTTATCACCCGATTATTGTGGCTTGGTGGATGAAAATGCTTGCTTTGTTGCAACCTTCAGAATACCAACTAGTTTTGGAGTTAACCCCTTACAGATTTCTCTTGTTTTTCAATGCATATGATGTGCATAGTAAGCCATCATTTAGACAGGGGACCGTGACAGGTATTTTTGTATTTGTGAAATGTTCTTCCAAGTAATCAAGAGATACAATTTCTTTCTACTCGCTCGATAGAAATGTTGTTTGTTTGTAGAATGTAGTTAATGCCTTTATTCTATGTGATTATTTGGACTTGGCTGATGGTTTTTGTTTTCTACCTGGGGCATGAAAGCCTCCTCCCAAACTTATAAAGTTATGCATGTACTTGTTGATCTTCACCTTTGTAGATGTAACATTGATTCTTCTGGAATTTGCATGTCTGACCATCGAGATGATGGTCATCATACCCGTTTTATTGTTAATTGTGCATGTTCCTGGATGTGTTCTTATAAGAATCTTGAAACTATGCAGATTGATTTGGGAACAGATGCTAAACATTGTTTTTGCAAAGCTGGTGATTTGTTGGCCGTGGTGGAGTGACACCTCTGCGTTTCTGCTGACTTCGATAAGACCAACTCCATACAACGAGGGACAACTTGGCTCTTCTGTCGTGTGAAGTTAAATGAGATCTTCCGACTGTCTGTATTAAAGTATGCTCAGCATTAGGGGATCGGCTGTTGCTGCTTTCTTTGTTCTGTGCTGCTAAACCTCCTTTTGATGTGCTATTTTTTCCTGGTAGCTGAAAAGTTTCGGTTTTATTCTGTCTGTTTTGTTTCGGCTAAATAGTGTTTTTTTTAAAATAATGAATAATTTTATAATATCAATTATATCTTTTAATTTAATCATTAGATTAAGATAAAATTTAATGAGGAATCTCTAGACATATTTATATATATTATAAAATTTCAGAGCAATCAGAGAATATAATGACCTTGCAAGATTAATGATGATATTCTTATAATATTATATATATTCATAATTTTGTTCAGAAAAATCATTTTATTATGTTTTTTTAGATTAAATTGTATAATTCTAAATAATTTTATTTTTAATTTTTTTTGAATTAATATATATATATATATATTTATATAAACGGTACAACCCTGAAATAGTATAGGTTAAAACACAAAAATTAAAATATTTTATTCCAATTAAAGAAATAGAGTACCAATCGGAAAAGAATTCACAAACTTGATTTGGATAGACAGTTCTTGATCTAGCACCGAAGCTGTTGCTCACAAGGTCGATATTTATTTGGGAGGATTATATGATCTTTTCTTTAGGGAAAAACATGACAAGTCAGATTGTTATCCTGAACTTAACGCCTTGTAAATTGACAGTCTGACAACTGCCAGGTAATCTAGTGATACATCCTTGTCATAGATAATCCGCAGTTTTTGGAGCTCGGTATGAGAGGCTGGGAACACTATATATATCATCTTTTAAGCATCGGTTCTGGGGGGAAGAAAAACATTTCAGTGGCAGGTGGCTTTTCAGCTCCCCGGGAAACCCGACATCCGCTATCATACCGCTCCAAAATATTGCCCGAGGCTGATCGGGTTATATTGGGTTAGTTTTTATCTGGTTTAATTTGAAATCCAGGAGGTATGATTGATACTGGCCAAAAACTTTCAATCTGACCTGTTACGGAGCACGGGTTTTTGGTACTAAGCGGGGCAATTACACCCTTTTAAATATCACGAGAAACAGTGGACCCGATAAGGTCAAAATACAATAGAGGATAAACTCCTGACGGAGGATCGGTTAGAGCATCCGACCCCCTGTCTAGTAGATCTCTACCCAAGCCAAAATTAGCCAACCAATCAGCCACATAATTAGCTTCCCTATACACATGAAAAACCTCAACATCCCACTCCCTGTCCAACATATCTTTTATATGCTTAATAATATTGTAGTACCTATCCAAACCCTCACCACCATTCTTAATTAGATCCACCCCAATCTTGGAATCAGACTCCAAAACCACTTTTCGAAATCCTTTATTCCAGGTGACTCGCAAGCCGTCATGGATAGCCCATAATTCCGCTGTTAATGGCGAGCAAATACCAATATTCCTCGCGAAACCTCCTACCCAATGCCCCATATGATCTCTGATCACTCCTCCTGCACCTGCCAACCCCGGATTGCCCTTACTACATCCATCAACATTTAACTTAACCCATCCTTCCGTTGGATAAATCCACCCTGTATAATTTGTCACTGTATTTCCAGGAATCTCCCCGATATTTCTGTTTTGCATCCAATTACTATCGGCCACCATTCTTCTTATAGCCAGCACAGTCCCATACCAATTTCTCTGATTCCCTCCGAAAATCCTATTACATCTCTCCTTCCATATGAACCATAATGCTACTCCATACACTAGTGGCCAATTCCGGAACCGATTAATGCTCCGCCTTGAAGATAAATTGGACACCAACCAGGTATACCAGTTTTGACTAAAAAATAATTCCCTTTCCTCCACCCTTACGAAGGCCTCCCAAATTCTCCTAGCCATCGGGCAATCTCGAAGAGCATGCATTAAAGATTCCACTACATTAACACACACACTACAACATTTGTTGTCCGTTAACCTCCTTCTCCATCTCACTTCATTAGTCAGAATAGCATTATGAGCCACAAACCATAGAAACACTTTAATCCGCTCTATTCCATTCCATCGCCACACAATTCTCCATATAGGGTCTTGATCCATAACTCCCCCTTCCTCCCGAGCCCGGTAAGCTGTTTTAACATTAAAGCTTCCATTTGTGGTTCGATTCCAAACCATAAAATCTCCTGGTGCATCTCGCCGCGGAGGGATATAGCTAGCAATTCCCATCACTGCTTGTATCGTCAGATTGTGAGCAAAATCTTCCCACTTCCAACTACCGCTGCTATCTACCATGTCCGCCACTGAACAGTTTAGAGACTCAATCGGCAACTCTTGATGTAAATGGTTAACAAGAGGACCACAACCGTCCACCCAACTATCCTTCCAAAACAATACTCGTCTTCCATTACCCAAACTCCAACTGGTATTTCTGTGCACTACATCCCATTCCCTGCATATGCTTTTCCATAGAAGAGAATCTTTAGAATGAGCTACCGGCCGATCTGCTTCCCTATTAGAACTCATGTATTTGTCTTTGAGAAACCGAATCCATAGGTTATTATCCCTTAACAAACCCCAGGCCAACTTCATAATAAAAGCTTTGTTCACCAACTCGATTTGCCTTATACCCAACCCCCCTTCCTCCTTTGGTTTACATAATTGCTTCCAGTTTACAAGATGAATCTTGTCTCTGCCCTCCTTCTGACCCCAAATGAACCTCCTACAAATTTTTTCAATCTCAATACACGTGTGCTTTGGGATAGCCGCAGCTTGCATCGGGTACATGGGGATGGTAGCAAGCACTGATTTACACAGCGTGATCTTTCCTGCCAGAGATAGAGTGTTAGACTTCCACCCTGCCAAACGCCTTCGCATATTTTCTAATAAATAACTATAAGTTTGCTTTGTAACTCTTCGGTGCAACAAAGGCACCCCTAGATATTTGCCCAAATCATTAGTGACTTGATAGCCACTCCGTCTACTAATATCATTTGCCAATGCAGTTGTCACATTCTTGGAGAAAAATATTCTTGTCTTTGCAACACTGACTCTCTGACCTGAAGCTGAGCAAAACATATCAAGGCACTGATTCACAATTTCCAGCTGCTGCATGCTTGCTTCTGCAAATAAAAGCATATCATCCGCAAAACACAGATGCGAAACCTTCATTCCATTTCTGCGCACCTTAAAAGGCTTCCAGCTATTCTCCTCCACACTCTTAGATATTAATTGCGTTAGCCTTTCCAAACAAAGAACAAATATATACGGAGATAACGGATCACCCTGTCTTATTCCTCGATTAGGACTAAACTCCTGAGAAGCAATGCCATTCCATAGAACACTAAAAGAAGAGGATTCAATACAACGCATGATGAGATTTATTAGATCTCCAGGAATATTTGCCTCAATTAATGTATCTCGAATAAAACTCCAGCTTAGCCGATCATAAGCTTTCTCCAGATCAACTTTGATTGCCATAAATCCTTTTTTCCTTTTCCTATTCCGCATGGAATGGATAATTTCCTGAGCGACGATAACATTATCTGTAATATGACGCCCCGGAACAAAACTGCTCTGCGTTTCACTAATCAGATGCGGCAACAAATTTTTCAACCTCCCAACTATCACCTTACTCACTATTTTAAAGATCACATTACATAAACTTATGGGTCTGAATTGATGAAAGTATTCCAGGCATTGGAATTTTAGGAATCGAGGACCACATACGTCTGGTTAACTTGAGCAATATCCATCGTACCTTTAAAAACATCCTTGATGTAGCTGCAGACAGACTGACCCACTATCTTCCACTGAGATTGATAAAACACAGGTTGATACCCATCCGGACCCGGAGCTTTATACGGCTTCATCCCAAAAACAGCTTCCTTTATTTCCTCATCTGACACTGGAGTACCCAATTGCTGCAAAAGACTAGGCTCGATACTTGGAAAACAACCGTCCAGTGAAGTCACCCCGTGGGTTACCTCTTGATCATTCTGAATAACTTCGAAAATACTCACGAGCCATTTTTGAAGATTTTCCTCCTCCCACACCCACACATTTTGCTCATTTTTCAAAGCCTTGATTTTATTCCGTTGTCTTGAATAACCGTTTTGGTATGAAAATAGGATGTATTCCTATCTCCAAACGAAATCCATTGACATCGAGATTTTTGGTACCAATGAATTTCCTCCTGATGAAGAATTTGCCTATATTCTGTTGACAACTCATCCTCCAAATTATATAAGAAAGGATTTCCATGTCGTGCTATAGCTTTCTGGATGCCTCCCAGCCTAGCCAAGACTCTTCTTTTACGTTGAAAAATATTGCCATACACCTCTCTATTCCAAACTTTCAAGTCAGCAGTCAACTTGTCCAAGGCTTTTGGGGCCTCAACTCCTGTCTCCCAACCTTTCTTTAAAAAATCTGCAAAATCACTATCTCTGAAGCCGAGCGACCTCAAGCCGAAAAGGCTCAGCGCTCTTGAAATCCTGTCACCCTGCTCTTTCAATTCTAAAAGAATAGGATGGTGATCCGATTTTACTCTGGGGAGAATGAAAACCGTTGTAGTCTGAAAAGAATGGCACCATTCAACATTACCAAAGCACCTATCCAGCCGCTCATACACTCTACCACAACCATTCCGCACCCCCCCTCTCCATGTGTATCTAGGACCCTTGCTCCCCAAGTCTATCAGCTGACACTCCTGAACCCATTTAGCAAACCTGTCAATCCTCCGATGGTCAACTTCAGCTCCCCCAATCTTTTCTGCACCCGTCAAAATTTCATTAAAATCCCCAATAACCATCCACGGCCGTCTAATGTTTACGCCAATCGCACCACTGCATCAAAACATTGCTTTTTTAAAATAGCGTTTGGATTCGCATATATCACCGTAAACATCCACGAACTATTCGTCCCCTCATTCACAATGCCATGTATATTATGTTGAGAATAACTCAGAATTTTTATATTAACTCTTGATTTATTCCACAACAACCATATACCTCCGGACATACCCTGAGCCTCCACTCTGAAATGAGACTCAAAATTCAACTTTGTAATTATTCTTTCGACTCTTACCCCACTCGACTCTAGGTTCAACTATCGCCACAATATTACACTGATGTAACCTTCTCATATCATGTACTAACGTACAAAATCCATTATTTCCAGCCCCTCTACAATTCCAAAATAAAAAATTCATAATATACTCAAATGTTTTTTGTGTAATAAAAGACGTACCAGACATCATCTCTAAATACTAGTCATATATCCAACACGTGTCCCTCGACCTCGCTCTCCACCATTAAAGTATCCTCCACAATGATGGATAATTTATCCGACATCACTATATTTGTTTCCACTTGCATCCTCCTTAATACCTTCATCCATTCCTACTTGTGTCATCAGGAGGTTCGGGTTCCCCAATTAACTCTAATGGATTTGTCGATTTCAGACTTCCATTTCTACTCACATTACTGACCCATCGACAAATCTTGCATTTGTGTTTCCTGTATACTGTTACAACCGTTATTTTCCATATTCTGATTTGTTCCTCCCTTCCCGCTTTGCTTCCCAAGATCTTCCAGTGTGTCTTTCCCTCTGCTTCCCCGTGCGCAAATTTGTATAGGTAAATCCTCTTTTGATTTTGTTTTTGTGCTGATAGGGCCATTGTTCCTAGGCTGAGGTTTTCCAGCCCATCCTCCAGTTGCCCCCTCCCTCGGCCCACTCGTCGTAGCCCGATCCCTGGTTGGTGTAGGCTGGGCCGCTCGCCTCTTGTCCTTCAAGCCCGCTCGCCTCGTCTCCTTCTGGCCGGTTCTGTTCTCCTTCATTTTGCAACTTATTTACCTCAACCCGTTCCCGATAATATTGCATTCTTCGTCGGCGTCTCCACTCACGACCACCACTTCCCCACTTGGCTCTTCATCGTGCAATTCCACTAACGCCTCATATCGGCGTGTTAGCTGGATATCTTTTCCATAATTTCCTCTTTTTAATCGCACTTTCTCCTTTAATCCGGATCGATGTTTCCTGGTTGTCTCCTCTCTGTAGATCGCAGGCATCGAGCCTCTATCCGTCCGGCGAGACCGTCTCTCGGCTAGCATCCAGTTGCCAAAAGACTCTACAACTTCGGTTTTATTACTTGACCTCGGTGACCTTCTTCACTGCCATCTCCCCTTGGACCTCCGAAGCTCCGATCTGGCCATTCAAACACCTCTCCTGTTTGTGCCCATATTGGCCACATCTGAAACAGACCAGGTGCAACCCTTCATACACAATCCTTCTAATTCTTCTCCTTAGCTTGAATTTAGCTAGTAGTGGTTTAGTTAGGTCAATTTCAACACAAAGCCTTGCAAAATTGCCCCTTAAACCGATTGTTGTGGCTCGGTCCACTTTTAGGGTTTTCCCTATCCGATCCCCAATTTTCCATAACACCTCATTGTCATAATATTCCATTGATAAATCAGGCAGCCTAATCCACACGGCAACTTTGTCGATGGAAGCCACCATTGGGTCAAAATTTGGATGCCAAGTGCGGACGGTGAGGTAATGTCCGGCCACCATCCATGGCCCTTCAAATAATACATGTGCTCTGTCATCTGCATTAGCAAATTTTGCTAGATAAAAATCGTTCCCCAAATCAGCCAGCGTGAAGTCTCCCCGTAATTTCCACATACTTTTCAATTTTTGCATAAGGAACATATATCCCACTTTCCTGCCCATTAATTTTATGATAATGGTTTGTTTCCAGGGTTCTCTGATGCGCTTCTTCTCCTCAACCGAGAGCTTGATCACTGGACAATCCTCCTCATCACACTCGTCTTCATCATCATCAGAAATTTCCTCATTATCATAGTGAGCCTCTGTTGTTTTTGGCCCCGCAAACAAACCACCCATAAGAGATGCACGGTAGCTGCTTTCCCCTGTTAATCCCATTGTATTACTGCTATCTCCAATCTTAACTTTCTTGCTCGATCTAGTTAACAAATCGGCTTCCTCAGTTGTCTTCTTAGTAGCTTCAATAGAGAGCATTGT
>CM063589.1:9294400-9320432 GCA_032356905.1 Salix exigua
CAATTTATTTTCCATAACACAAATAAATACTTGGAAAATATTTTTCATTTCATTTTCCATAACATCTGCTAAACATTGAAATTCACTTTTTCGGAATTCACTTTTCAAAAAACCACTTTCCAATAAACAAACAGAACCTAAAATTAAAATAAAAGAGTGGTGGTTTTATAAGCAGCCAACCCTAATAAAACTGGAAAAACCGACTCCTGATTGGGATGTAGAAAAACTATTAAAGAAAATCTTTTTGCAAGTCACTACATCGGATCTTAAGCAACATTCAGGGTGTATTAACGAGACTCCCCCCCACATCCTCGTCTTGGCTTCGAATCCGGGATAGTCGAATGACAGATTGGCAATAAAACGACAACTGTACTTCAAAGCAGTGAAAATAAAATGGCAGATTGACAGGTCACAGTTAGTTCCATGAACAAAAGGTACAAGGTCAAAATATAAGTCGGCATAAAGTGGGAGTCTGCTCAATCCAGGTCATTTTGTCTAGAGTGAAGCTTGCAATTTCAAGCCCTTCTTTGTCCAGATCCCGTGGCAGAGAATAAATGCAACACGTGTGTGTGGTACAATCCATAGAAGTGTTACGTTGAATCAAAATGATAAATGTACATGAAAGCTATGTCTTTGTTTATCATTTTTTTTTAAAGAAAATGAATTTTCTTATTTTGAATTATTTTTTCTAGTTTTCTTATATCATTTTTATGTATTAATGTCAAAAATAATTTTTTAAAAATAAAAAAAATTAACAAAAAATATTTTAAAAAATAATCACAACAACACTTACCAACAGACATCAGATTGCCTTGTCCCGATATCTTACATCCTCGTATGCAGCCTTGGGCATCATATGCCAGGGTTTCACCTGTCAAGAAACAGAAAATCTCTTCAACAAAATTTATGGAGTGTGTAAATTGAATTTCCCGGCAGGTTAAATTTGAATTCATACATACCAGGTAACATAACACAGAACAATGGTCTACCAGCCTTGCAGTAACATATGTTGCTTAAATTTGAATTCATACATACCAGGTAACATAACAGAATTCATGGTTGATGGAGGTTCAAGGAGGAGAGACGTGCGACAAATTAGGAGGAGTCTCTCTCTCTCAACTAAAGCGAAGGTAACGGTGCCCTTTGCCTCCCTTGGTTTTTAAAATATATTTTTTTAATACTATATAAGTATATATTAATTTAAATTTCTTAAAAAATATTCATAAAATCTTACAAATACAGTTGAATTAAAATGCCAAGCATTGTTACAGAACTTGCCTGTTTCAAAGTGGAAACGTTTCCTGTTTTGAGCCGTAGTTGTCTCTTTTGCCTCTCTTTCATTTCAAATGAAAGATATGCTCATCGAATTTAATTCTTAAGAGGTAATCATTTCGTAGTTTATTGCAAAGTATTTTTCTTTTCTATCAGTCCTTACTAGTAAACTAAAGCTTTTGATCGTGAAGCGGGCAATTGTTTTGTTTAAAATATTAATTTTATGGATGGACCATGAAGTCTTTTACTTCAGAAAATTAACAATCCGATGCCGTAGCAAGACGATTTGTGAAGTAAGTGGTGAAAAAGTTGATTGTGGGGTCGAGGGTGGTGGTGTTTAGGGTTGCCTGAGAGACGCAACCTTAAAGATGCGGGGTACAACTTCTAAAAAACACCATTAAAAGTACGGCCGACGAGTGTGGTGGTGGCGGTGGTGGAGAAATAAAAGAATAGTAATGGTAGCAAAAAAATATTGGATTACATTATGAATAGATTATTGTTTTAAAAATATTTTAATAAGCAATTTTTTTTAATAAAGTAATTAAGTTTAAAAATTAACTATAAAATATTTTATGCTGATGAGTTGTTAAAAAAAAAGGCATTTTCACGCAAACACAAATCCCTTCTTAATTAAAGTCCCATAAAAGTTTCAATTTTTGTAAGTTTTTTTTTTTGTATAAACCACGCGGTGTCCCAGACGCTGACCTAGACTAATCCACGTTCATACCGGGTGGGCCCCATAAAAGTTTCAATTTTTGTAAGTTTTTTTTTTGTATAAACCACGCGGTGTCCCAGACGCTGACCTAGACTAATCCACGTTCGTACCGGGTGGGCCCCGAAAGGATGAAAGTGCTCCCCAAATAGTCGATTCCATACAATTTTTGTAAGTTAATTAAATTTATTTTTAACTGTGAACTCATATAAAATTCTTACATTTGCTTAGTTAAAGATAACATTTGACTTAAATCAAAAGGTTTATTTATTTTAGTCCATATACTTTCAAGTCAATTTGTGCATTGACAGAAACCAAATCTCTTTTCATAATTTTTTTTTGTGGCAAACAATATTTTATTTGCTTGTCTAGATTCTAATAATTGGGGAGGTGATTAGAAAATTAGACACGGTTTTTTTGGATTCAAAATGAACATGCAGCAGCAACTGCAACAGATACAACACCATCTGCTGAGGATCTCACTGGAAGATCATTTCCCCTATTTTTCAATGCGCAATAAAAATGGAGCAAAACCAAATAGAAAGGAAGATTGGTGATGATGGTGTGCTTTTACAAATTATTTAGGCAATAATATTGGTTTATGATGTCAAAGTAATGCAGAATAGTTAGAAGGTCTAACAATTCCATGAAAGATATAAAACCTTTAATTTTATACAAATTATTTATACTGTATATAGTATCTACAGTGGTAGATTTAGACACAATCTGAAGTAGATAATTGTAGAATGAACAGGTAAAAAGATGAATAATAACCAAGTTCTTCTCCATGTTCTTATCTATCTGGTAGCAGTATGGGCTTATCTTTCACCGAACATGAGTACCATTCAAGCGCTTTCCCCTTGATCTCTCAGTAGATGCAACTTTCTGAAGCCTAATTTGCTCCCTGAACTTGGCTATGAATTCACCAGCTTTCTTATCAACCTCGCTAGAGTAATCTCCTGCGTCAATGTTAGTGGCAGGCACGGAATGTTCATCAGAACTCACTCGAGAGTTATCAGTCTTACTTTCAGATTCTTCTGTGGACTCCACAGTGAGACTCTCTGAAAACACTTCCCTTTCATTCTTCTTATACTTTGAATGGGTTGGCTTTGGCACATGATGGTGAGTATCCGAGTTCTTTTTATCGGAGCCATGTAACATATTAACATGATGGATGGAATGTTCATCAGAACTCACTCGAGAGTTATCAGTCTTACTTTCCGATTCTTCTGTGGACTCCACAGTGAGAATCTCTGAAAACACTTCCCTTTCATTCTTCTTATACTTTGAACGGGCTGGCTTTGGCACATGATGGCGAGTATCCGAGTTCTTTTTATCAGAGTCATGTAACATATTATCAGGTCCTCTTTTCATTTCATTCTTTCCCACGTTTACTGTCTGCGCTTCATCACATATTTTTCCAACCTTCTCGTCGATGTGGTTTCCACTTACCTCCCCAGCTTTTATTGTCTCTGCAGCATGTCCACTGGCTCTAATAGCCTTAATAAATCTTCCCTTTAGTGATAAAGTTTTAACAGGTACGGCAGGATTCTGATCTGATCTCAAAGAACCCTGCCCTGTCTCTCCACCACTACGCACTGTATGCTCATTCCATTTCCCTTTCAAATCTTTCATCTCATCCTTTAAGCTTCTCCGCGAATCCTTTGGGAACAAAGAGCCACCATTGTATCTCCTCAAATGAAATGCGTTCAGTGGAGCACCAGCCTTCCAGGTTGCTAGTGATTGGGAAGCAGGAGGGTGAGATGCACGATAGCTCTTGTTTTTCCCTAACTCTTCGGTTCCAGAGTTTGGCAATTCAGAAGAAACAGAACGTGAGGGTGAAAGCGTGGTTGGTGAATGCGAGGATGAGCTACCTTGGGATGAAAGAGATGCCATGGGCCTGAAAGATTGTGACTTGAGAGACTCGAGTTGAGCTTCATCAACTGAGAGAGGTCTAGAATGTGAAGGACCAAGAGGTTGTGGACCTGGACTCCTTTGAAATGATAGAGATGTTGTGGACCTGAAAGACTGCGATTTGCGAGACTCGAACTGTGTTTCATCGACTGAGAGAGACCTAAAATGAGAAGAATCTCCAGCAAAAGAACCTACTTTCTCTCTAATCTCCTGCATCTCAGACCTCGGATGCCATGGAATTTCAGAAGATGAGGCTACAGTTTCATTAAAACCCTCCTCAAAGCTCGTAGGAGGAATATCACCAAAATCATTCTCGTTTGCAATCCTTCCAGGGCCATCAGAGGAGTCTGAGGCCAAGAAGCTTGTAGCAGACTCGTTTAATAGAGAGCTATCCAGAATCCTAATCCTCGGATTTAAACTCTTAATTGGCAACCCTAGTGGCCTGTGCTCATTTACTTGTCCTAGATTACCATATTCATCAAGTGAATAGTTCGGTTGAGACCCTGCAACCATCGGTTTACTCTGATAATACTGAGAATTCCAAGCTTGAACCGCATTACTATCACCATTCTCAAATGAATTTTCAGAGTCATTTTCAGCATTTAAAGACCCACCCTTGTTTTGCTCATTACAGTTAGTATCATCAACCATAGACTCATCATCCCTACAGTACTGCGATCCAGTTTTATTCAGTTCATTGCCGTTAGTACCATCAACCATAGACTCATCATCCCTACAGTACTGCGATCCAGTTTTATTCAGTTGATGGCCGTTAGTACCATTAATCATAGACTCGCCACTATAATTCTGTGAATTCAAGTTTTGGTACATATTTTTCTCATCATACCCAGACAAGTTTTCAGACCCATCATAAGAAATTGAAGGAAATTGAAAAATTCTAGACACATAAGATGATTGTGTATCATCAGGGTAGTGGAGAGCTGATTCAGAGTCAAAATCTTCAACGTTTCTACTACTATACAAGCCATAGCAAACAGCAAGGCCAATGAAAAGAAGGGGAGCAAGGTCCCTGAATTTGGTGAAAATTGTAGACTGGCTGATAAATCCAGGAGCTTGTGAAGGAAATAGTGGAATAAGAAAAAGAAAGAGCACGAAAAAGAGAGACTTACAGAGTGTGTGATTAGTGAAAGATAATGACTTATTGGTTCTGATGATGGGTTCTGAGTTGTGCAGCTCCTTGGGTGGCGAAAGGGGCTTGGAATATGAGACAGGATCTGCCATTGATGGAGGAACAAGGGTTTTCCTTTGCAGGTTCAGTTGTTTGGTGGGTGTGAGAATGGGGAAATGAGATGGTGACGGATGGAAGACTTCGAGCTCTGATGGGATGGAAGGGAAAACAAGGAGCAAGGAAAGGAAGAGGAGAATTCATTTACTACGACCGTTTGTACTGAATGACGTCTGGGCTATCCGTTTTCCATCAACTGTTTATTTACGTGGTTAGGGTGAGGTCGCGTCTTGGCCATTAGCAATTTTGAAGGGTTTTGTTTTTTGTTTTTTTTATTATTATTAAAAAAACATTATTTTCAAAACTCTTATTCTAATCACTCTCAATCATTTATCATATTTATTTGATTTTTATATATATTTTTAATTTTCTTTATTAAGATTCTATCTTCTCAAAGTTTTTTTATTTTTTAATAAAAAAAACAGTTCTTCTATCGCTGTTTTGAAGATTATATTTTCTAGCACAAATACACATAATTTAATTGTGGTATACCTAACATCTTTATTGTCTAAAAAAATTTTAAGTCCAAATAGTTGCAGTTTATTTGGATATTATGTAACGAAACATGACTAGCCCATTATATATTTTAAAGTAACAACAGGCCTCATAATAAATCAAAAAATAAATCTATTTTTAAAAAAAATTTAAATTAAGAAAAATAAAAAGAAAGAATATATCTTTTTAACTTGAATTATAATAATAATCATAAAAAAAAACAGGGTGTGGAAATCCAGGCCAATGAAAAGAAAAGGCTAAACAGCCTGCAGTGACTTTGAACCAGGCCCAGTCCATAGCCCAATAAGAACTATCTTAATTCATAGAGCATCACCAAGCTGAATCGAAAACAGGAGAAACACGGCACCAAAGGCTCAACGCTAGCCGCCGTAGCTAAACGCTTAACTTCCTCGTCGTTTCACTGCAGGGAGAGAGAATGGCAGGGAGCAAGGTAGTCAAAATCGCGAGCCAACTCGCAAAATCGTACGATTTTGCGAGTTGGCTCCGAAAACCTGGTTGGACCGGAAAGAAAAATCGAAACCGGTCAAACTCGGTCAAACTCGTAGAAAAATCGTAGAAAACTCGTAGAAAAATCGTAGAAAAATCGTAGAATAATAATAATAATAATAAAAAAAATATTTAATTATATTTAAATTCATTTTTTAAATTTAAATATAATTAAAAATAATAATTTTTGTACGGACATTTTACGATCTTTCTACGATTTTACGATCCGATCTTACGATCCGATTTTTTGAAACCCTTTCCGATCTGTGTCAAAATCTCGATTTTGACTACCTTGGCAGGGAGAGGGGAAATAGTGAAAGCAGAGAATGCAGAGGCAGAGTCTACAGTCACAAGAATCGAACACTAATCTCGCAAGATTGAAATCCTCCTAAAACAGTCAGTAATTACCATTCATTTTGCAACTCAATTTTGGAGTGTTTCTGTTTGTGATTGTGATTGTGATTGTGATTGTGAGTTTCTTTTACGGGTAGACCAGTCGAAGCTCTCCAAACGGCTCTAGAAGGCTCGCCTCCCAAGACTCGAGACGAGCGGTGCAAGTTCAAATATATTCATCTGTAATATATAATTTTTAACGATGATAATGTGCGGAACCGAGGAACCGTCGGGGTTTTATGTTCCAAAAGCTCGCCTTGCTAGAAGCTTGATATTTGGTACCTGGTTTTCTTATTTCATTTTTTTCTCTTTTTTATAACAAGAGTTTCGAATATCATCACGAGTCGCATCTATAACCAATTCTTGGATTCACTAAATATTCTACAAGTTTAATAAACAGATAAGACGTCGCGGGGTGAACATCCCGCAAGCTCCATGAACAAATAACACGTTTGGTAGAGCTTTACGTATGCAGTTGTTTTGAAACTTGTTTGGTAGAGCTTTACCGCTCTTAGTGGTCCTACCACTTCGAATCCGGATTAGTCGGCGATGGCTGAGTATCGGATGATTTATACAAAAAAAAATAACACACCGCATAGTGAATATCCTGCAATCTCAATGAACAAATAAGATATCATGAAATGACAAATATATTTGACAATATTTGAATCTAGTTGGAAAGAAAAACTTTTTTAGTGCCCATTTGGCATTGTGATCCCACTGGTTTTGACTGAAATATTTTTTTAAAAAAACTCATCTTAAATTAATATATTTTATATGTTTTAAATTATTTTGATGTGTTAATTTTAAAAATGATTTTTAAAAAATAAAAAAAATATCATTTAGATATATTTCAGCACAATAAACACTTTGAAAAACTACTGTAACCACACTTCGAGAGTAAGGAGGAAGGACAAGCGTGGTGTCTTTAGTAATGTAGTTTGAATTGTATTTTCTAATATATATATATATATATATATATATATATATATATATATATATTACACAAACAATAAACGGCGTGGCTTCTGTACTGTAGCGTCTCTCACAGTTCACTGTGGATTCGTACAGTGCATGCCCGTTTTTGTCCCTCGGGCGCGCGGCGAGAGGGGCGCGGGAGGCGAGGTAAATTCGGCTTTTCCTTTTGGATTTTTTAAAATATTCATTTGTGCACGAGTGTATTGATGATTTCGTCCTCGATAATATGACAAAATCGAGGCTTCGCATGAGAGGCACGAGCATAATTGCGCACGCACGAACCGGTTCGGTCCGCCGCAAATTTTATTTTTATTTTTATTTTCTGAAATGGCTAAATATGGTTTTAGCCCCTAATAAGACAAAGACACTTCTTTCGGGCAAGGGACAGAACGGTAATTGTCCCTATATTTCGAATATTTAATTTCATTATTGTCAGG
This sequence comes from Salix exigua, assembly GCA_032356905.1. NCBI lineage: Eukaryota > Viridiplantae > Streptophyta > Magnoliopsida > Malpighiales > Salicaceae > Salix > Salix exigua. The sequence continues at coordinate 9,302,355 of CM063589.1, forward strand.
GCGTGAGGCACACGCTCCAGGCGGTTTTCCGCCTCACACCCTGTTCAAGTGGCGCGTTAGGCCTCCTCTAGTGGCCGAAAATTGTCCAGTGGCGGACAGAACGATGCGCCGTCGAGTGCTCTTGTTCCCGCGGTAGGACGTGTAACCACCAAATGGTCGTGGAAGTGGCGGTGGCTTGTGAAAGACGCCGACCACGTTTCTCTCTCTCCTGCACGTCAATGTGCAGGAGAGTCCCCCATATTTCCTGACTTTGCACTTCGATCCCTATACTTTGAATTTCGATTTTGGTCCTCAGTTCTTTAATATAAGTTTTGATTTTGTTCGATTGGGTCCTCCGATTTTAATTGATTGAATTTCAAAGTTTCACTTCGGTCCTTCTACTTTCAATTTCTGGGTTGTCTATATATAACTCAATTAATTCGGTACAAAAGTTACGATTTTTGCAATGATGTCCTCTAATTTCAATTGACAATAAATGTAATTTGCATTTCAACCCTTGGACTTTTAATTTTTTAATTGAATCCCTTTATAATAATAATAATAATGAGAATAATAATAGTAATAATAATAATAGTGATAGTAGTAATAATAATAATAATAATATAAGTGTTTTTAACACAATAATAATAATAATAATAATAATAATATACACAATAATAATAATAATAATAATAATAATAATAATAATCATGATTTAATTATTTTTCATTCTTCATCTTTTTCCTCTCCCAATAATTTGATTAATTTTTTGCCAGTAATATTCATTATAATTTAATTTTTATTTTTATCTTTTGTTAAAGTTGCTAAGATATTTTGAATTTTTCATTTATTTTTGTTTCTTTCATTACTATTGTTATAATATTTTAAATTAGTATTACTTCCTTTGCCCTTTTTTTTTCTTTTTGCTCTTTCTATTAATTGATTTTAATAATTTTAGTATCTTCACAATAATGATTTCAGCTATGTTTTTTTCTTATTCAAATATTTTACTCTTTTTCTAATGTTAGTGCGCTCTTTTATGGTCGTTCATGATGCAATATCTATATTCTAAAAGATGTAATCTATGCTTACGTGACAAACTCAACTCAAAATTTTAAATATTTTATCTTTTCATCTATAATTTTTATTTATTTATATCATATAAATTTATCATTATAAATTTAATTATATTAAATTATATACAAAAAAAACTACTCGCGGCAACGCGCAGGCAATTATATATATATATATATATGTATATATAATGTGAATGTTAAAACTATCAAAAGCATAGATTTTATGGTTCTTCATGTTGAAGATTACTTTGGAAAAACTTTAGCATTCTTATCACCGCGCCAAGTTCTTTTAAGGATCGGGCCACAGAGAAAGCTGGATGTGGTTCAATATTACGCTCACAAGAAGACACCGTTACCGTTTTGACCGCGTCAGGTTCAGACCACTGCGAAAACTTCCACGGTTGTAATATTTACGTTTTTGGTAAAACATCTTAAAAAAAGCTATTATTATCTTTACTTGATTTTTTTCTGTTTTTATAATTTTATCAAAAATATTTTTTAAATATAAAAAAATTTATTTTAATTTACTTCTTAAAAATATCTGTTTTAAAATAAAACTTCTATCACAATCTAACGAGTAGTAGAGGATACTGCGCAGAAACTATCAGGGTTTTGTTCCAAAAACTTTGCCGTGCCTTGAAGGTCGTGATTCAGACATTAATCTTCTTGTTTCATATTTTATTCGAGCAGGTGGTTGTTTGTTTCTGAGATCTTGAATTTCTGCTTAGCTACCTACCAACCAATTGGACATAGATTCTCACACATTCTTCTGTGAACCAATGTAAAAGGAGATTTTTTTTGACCAGGGTGTCCAGGTCAACTTCATACAGCACCACAACTAATCTCTCAGGCTCACTGAACATCCTACAAGTTCAATGAGCGAGTAAGGCACCATGAGAATGACAAGCATGTCTAACAAGACTTGAATCTGGGATGAAAAGAGACAAGCCTCCTCTTACCAAGAGTTGTTGGCAATGTAAAAGGAGATTTGAAATTAGATTGCATGGATAGATTAAAAGGGTCGGTAATTATTTTGTTTGCCTTGTGGATTTGCATGTCTTTCCTGCATTGTAGATTTATCAATAAATGCACTGGCATGGGCTCCAGGGACGAAGACACTATCACCCATGAAATCAGATGCGACCCCATCTGCTTCTAGTTTTTTGTAAATTATTTTTAAAAAATAAAAAAATATTAATTTAATATATTTTTAAATAAAAAACACTTTGATCATATTATCAAACAGTCAACGTTAATCAAATTTAGATATCCTTCTCTTTTTATATTTTTGTTATGGGAGGGCGTTTAAGTTCTTGTAAGGAAGCCTTTTCAATTAACGCGTTCTGGTTTGCTCGAGGCCTATGAGAATCTAAACCCACAAGGGTGGTTCGTGAGTTTGAGGGATATGATAAGAACTTGTGAGATCAGGTTTCAGTTTCAAACTTTAGCCCCAGCAATGTGCGATCATCCCCTTCTTCCATCCATATGAGTTATCAGCTAGGTTCGTGGGTCCTGTTTTGACTGACAGACACTTTGAGTTGGCTACAGGTCTGTCTGGATCTATGTAATCCTCATCTGAAGGATGTGAACTTGAGCTCCTCGTAAAAATAAACTGGAACTGGATATGTTATATTCAACTATTATTCATAGGCAGAAAAGAAGCGTGCCATTCTATGAAGATTCAGCTGCCATACGCTGCTATAGTATCATGGACAAGGAATTTGCTGGCACTTAAAAAGATGAATTGCAGGTCAGATAAAGAACGACAGACATGGAAGCTTGGGAGCAGCGGAGCCAGACATGTTTAATGTCTCTATTTACCTGCTGTAATACTGCAGTGAATGAAAGAGATCATGAGCCATGTGACATGAAATTCTTCAACTACGAACTTTCACGTCTGAGATTTGAGGTTTACGATTAGGGAAACCTATCCTTTATCAACGCTAATTGGCAACCATTCATATACAAAATCCACCAGTAATCAGAGGATGAAGAGAAGCATTTTTAGTTAATAAGACGACCAGTCATTCCTTCACTAGAATCACTAAAATACTATCTTCTTTACATAGTAGAGCCACTTTGTCCACCTCCAATCCTACAATAATATGCATGAAGATAAAGAATTCGGATTCCTATTTCGTTCTTCCATCATCCTACCACTTGTAAACACTAAATTGTGCAGCTAGTCCACTCTGAGCTAACTGGATCTTTTATCCTAAATGCTTTCATCCATTTTGTCTCCTACCTCAAACAAACTATCATGACCTAGAAGCGGGAGCATCAAAAGTTCGATGGTGGATTGGCATTGCTGCCCAAGGGTTAATGGGCACCGGTCGCTGTGGTTGGGGGGTCGAGGCAATTGGAGCAAGAGCAGAGGACACGACAGCAGCTGAAGATGATGATGCCGATGAGACAAGACGCTTGCATGAAGGACACATGGTGAGGGTGGTGGGAGGGTTCACATGCATGTAGAGCTGTGGGGAGAGTTTCAGAGCTCTGAGCTCTTGCGCCTCCTTCTGTAACCTCCTGTTCTCCTCTGTTAGATTTTCACAGTACCTCTTTAGGTACTCGCAATCTACTTCGGTTTGCTTCAACTTAGTCCTGCATCAATTCACCAAGGAAATGTTCGCTTTTCAATTTTCACTCCATTTTCCTCGGCATAAAAACATTTCAGAATCCATTTAAATCAGGCTAATTCTGAAATCACCGAAATGTAAAAGCACACATCCATTTACCAGGCAACAAAACACCCTACTTGTACATATTGAAAACTGACTCAACATAGTACGGATACTAAACTTCAGTAGTCCAGGTGAATTTACTATTTCTTTTGCCTGTTCAAAGGGCAGACAACACCTGAATATGGTGATGCATTATTACAAAGAACAACAGTTGTTGTACACCCTGGATGCAATTATAATTAATCAATGGTCCATCCTAAGTGTCATTAAATTCTAGTTCATTAAAAAATGGAGGCAACAATCTAAATCCTTAAATACTTAAATACTAAAGCATGTTTGTTTTTAATGTGCAGATGTCAAAAATAAAATTTTAAAAATAAAAATATATTATTTTCAAATAAAAAACAATCGCTACCACAATATTGCAGACAAACTCTTAGAACATCTCCAATGGAAAACGTTATTTTAAAAAGAAATATAGTTTTTTTTTACTATGTATACTCCAATGAAAAAAATTCAATTGTATCATAGCGGAAAGATTAAACACTTTATTTTTTCTTCAAGGAGTTTAATAATTTTTCTTAGACATGGCTGCATGCAATTGGTTTGTTTTTTTTATTGGTTTCACTTTGTTGGTTTTGACTTTCTTGGAAGATACATAGAAACAGCATATTTAGAAGAGAATATTTGGCATTTTGTTTAGCACTTTTCTTAAAGCATGTAAAATAAGCATTGAAAAGTCAAAATAATATTTTTTTTGTTTTTTGCTTAGCACACCCCTTGAAGTTCCTCTAAGAGCAACTAGAGGATATGCTAAATGGAAAGTCAAAAAAATATATATCATTGTAACTTCCTGGTGCTTGTTTTACATGCTCAAGAAAAGTGTTCAAATGCATTTTCTCTCTCAAAAATGTTATTTTTACATTTCTCAAAAAAATGTCAAAACCTATAAAGTATAGCTAATAAAAAAATAAATCAATTAAATGCATTAATGTACAAAAAAAATACCATCAAACTTCATGAAAAAACACATTTAATTCTTCAACTCCAATGCATCTAAGCTTTTAAAAAGGAAAATTCTGTTAGAATTATACATAATTAAATGGATTTATATCATTTAAAATATCATTTCATCAATTTAACTATTTAAAACAGCATTCTCTTAATGCAGTTAATTTATTTTACTATTGCAATAAATACATGTTTTCTTGAAAACTTCAACAGCAAGAAGACAATCATATACTTGATATTCGTACTCCTCCTGAAAATGCCAATAATAGCCCTGACAGAGTAGGGAAATATCTCACCTTGCTCTTCTGTTTTGAAACCACACCTCCACTTGCCTTGGCCTGAGATTCAACTGTTTTGCCAGAGCCAGCCTTTCCTTCTGCAACTACAAAACCACAACGTACTTCACCAATTGACACCAAAACCAGAATTAAAAACCACCCTAGCATTATAAAAAAACAAGAAGAGATTAGCCCAAAGGCTACTACTCACGGGATTGAGAGTATTATGTTCCTTGAAAGTCTCTTCAAGCACTAAAGACTGTTCCTTTGACAGTCTCAGCTTCTTCCTCGAAGCATCACCATCTTCATCGTCACTTTCGCGGGAGCAAGAGGCTCTCTCTGCTTCTGTTTCTTCTCCAATCTGTTCTCTTTCGCTTCTCTTGCCACTTGAGCTGGATAGTGTACTGTTTGGTGAAGAAACCCCTGTTTCGTCATCGTGATCCGCCACAGCAGCCGAAACCCTGTTCCTGTCAATCCCTCGTTGAGACAATCTCGTATCACCTGTTCTATCTGCAATAACAAAAGCAATAATAGGAATCATGTGATTAATCCAGAACACAGATCTGAATCAAAGACGGTACTGAAAGATTGTTTTTTTAGAGCCCAGAAACAAGAAGAAACAAAACAGGTACCAGGTGATTGAAAGAGGCTAGTCCAGGAAGTTTTTTCATGTTTGTTTTGTGAAGCCAAAGGCATGAGATTTAGCTTCAAAGAAGGCTGATGGTGATGATTCCGTTGTGTAGCATATCCCAAGCTCAAACTCAAGCCCAAGCCATCATTTTTCTCACCCATCTTCTCTCCCCCCCTCTCAGACAACAAGACCAAAGTTTCAATCTTTCCAATCAAAATAAACTTTGCTTTTCAAATGGGATAACTGGGCTGTGAGAAAGCAGAATGGGAAAAGAAGGGTAGAAAATGGTTGGGTTTTGGAGCCAGAGCTGACAGAGCTTCTTGCTTTTTCCAGGACAGTTAAAGGATGGGACTAGTTATAATAAATAAATTAAACTAAAATACTTGAGATAACCGGGGTAACATACAGTAATACTTGGGATTGGGATTCTATATCTTTTTAAAATATATTTTGTACTGAAATATATTAAAATAATATTTTTTTTAATTTTTAAAAATTATTTTTGATATCAACACATTAAAATAATTTAAAAAAAATAAAATATATTTATTTAAAATAAAAAAAATCAAATTTCGATGAAATGCTGATAGGATCGCAATGCCAAACATGCTTACATTTAGGTGGTTTTTAGCTTTATGGTTTAATTTATTTTTTTATTTTAATATTTTTAATTTGTTTTAATGTGTAGATATTGAAGATATATTTTTAAATATAAAATAATAATAGTGCTTTAATATATTTTTAAATATAAATAATTAAAAAAAAACAATTTCTAACATGTTTTTAAATAAACAGTTGTTTAGTGTACTATGTTTTGTGTAGAAGCACAGTAGTTACGAGCTTCTTTAAAAATACAATAAGTATTTTTATTTAAAATAAAAATATGAGCTATTTAATGTTTTCGATAGCACTTGGATAAAGATGAAGAGGGAATAATTGTCTGTTTTTTTTTTTTTTTTGGAAATTAACGCATGTTATAGTAGTAGCTATTAGATCATTGTCCGTGTGCTATAATAAAGATCATATTATTTTATTATTATGAAAAAAATCAGGTATTATTAATGTATTTTTAATATAAAAATTTAAATTATATTGTAATATACAAGATCAACCTATAACAAGTTTAAAGATAACATAGATAAATAATATAAATATGATTTAATTAAAAAAACAAAATAATAATTTAAAAAATTAAAAATAACAAAATCATATTAACTCAATAAACTTGTAAAATTCAGCATTCATGAAATTTTGATAACCTTATAGAAAATAAATAAAATTCTCAATTTTTTTATCAATTTAATATTAAAGAATAACATTAAAAATAAAACTCAAGAAAAAACAAATCAAACCAACCCGAAAAACTGGTCGAGCCTAGATCATGAGATCAGGATAACTCTTTGAAAAATAAATTGAAATAAATTATAAAACTTAATTCTCAATCAATCTAATATTGAAATATAAGATGAAAAAAATGACATAAAAAATAATATAAGTCAACTAAATTCAACTAACCAAACTCGCAATCTACATCATGAGATGGAACAACCTTATCAAACAAAAATTAAAATAAATTATGAAGTTTAATTCTCAATAAGTCTAATATTGAATGATAAAATTAAAAAAATAAACACTCAACTAAATAGGAAAAAAGTTTTGAATAAGCTAGCCTAACTTGAAATCGGGGTCATAAAATCATGATAACTTCGTAATAAATAAATATATTATGAAACTCAATTCTCAATCAATCTAATGTTAAATGATTAAATTGAAAAATATTAAAAAAATCATGTTGAACTAAGTTAACCTATTAAATTTGGGTAAGAAGATCATTATAACTTCTTGGAAATAGAGTTTATAACTTTAATTTTCAATCAGCTTAATATTATAAAATAATGTTTTATACATATAATAAGAAAACTCAAGTTAACCTAGTTACGTTGCAGATCAAGTCAATTTATCGATGTAAAAAAACATCCAAGTGGTGTTAACATGTTTTCTATGTAAAATAAATTAATTGTGCAGGGGTTGACCGGTATAACTCAATCATCTTGATAAGTTTAAAATCAATTTGGATTAAAAAAAAAAATGACAAGTTCAACATAAATTAATTTGCTAAACCTACAACAACTAAAATAAACAATAATATTAAGGATAAACTAAAAAAAAAATCATTGTGATTTGTGACGAGGGGAATAGTGAATTCCCTCCTCAATTAGTTTATGTTAATAATTAATTAAAAAGTAGACTGCATTTCTGCTTGGCAGCATTCAATTGTTTTTCCATGTCGAGCGTAATTGCTCTTCCCACTACTCTTGCCAATGACTAATCTCCTTAATTAATTAAGCACGTGTGCTTAGGTGTGCTAGTTGTCCCACGTGCTCTCCTCTCGGGTATTGATTCAATGCGTCTTAAATGATTAGTTAATAAATCCACACCATGCGACAATCCCCCATCATCATCATCATCATGCCGATTTTCTCCCCTGGCGTGGTCCGTGCCAGGACTATGAGCGAGGTGGTTTGTCACGTGATTCACTGTCCGAATGCATGCAACCTGTTCAGTTTCAGGCTAATCTTAAAAAAGTACTCCGTATTCTCAATCCTGTCTTTAAATATACTGTTTTAACAGATTTATTGCTTTAACTTCAAAGGTAACGTTTGATATTGTCATTTTAAAAAGATTTTTTTAAAAAAATATATTTTATTTTTTAAAATTAAATTAAAAATATTGATATTTTTAGATCATTTTTATGTTATAGAAATAATTTTTTAAAAATAAAAAATTATTTTAATGCATTTTGTAAATGAAAAATATTTTTAAAAATAATTTAAACCACACTTTTAAATGATAACAAAATCTTCATTCAAATCTTTCTATTCACACTCAATCATGGATTTTATCGGAATTATGTTTTTTTATATAAGGAATGATCTTATTTTAGAGGGGGGGGGATATTATTTTGTTATTAAAAAATTATAATAAGAAGTTGTAGCTGGAAAATCAGAACTATTTAGAGGCATAACGATATAAAAATCATTTAAGGTTATACATAGTTATGGGAACAAATACACATTCAATTCCTTCATTAACTTCTCTTCGGATTGATGTTGTTTTGAATTTGATGCATTAAAAATATTGATAGAAGGACCCAATCAAGAAATGTTTAAAATAGTTCCGGTTAAATTGAGAAAAAGAGAATTTTGGGATAAATTTGAGAATTAGGTAATTCGGTACCGACGAATTTAAGGCTTGCCTTTTCTTCAGCCATGGATCATAGGATTAGAGTAAAACATCATAGATCTCGTACATGGTCAGGAATCTTCCTTTGTCAACCGCCACAACCACTCAGGTACAAGGTGTTTGAAAAGCACATAAAAAGTGCTTTTCAAAACAAATTGAATTTTTATTTTGTTTTAAATGAATTTATTTTAAATATTTTTAAATTATTTTAATATATTGATATTTTTTAAAATAAAAAAATATTAATCATACACTCAAACACCCTGCTACATCCGTGGTAAAGGCAAACAGGTTGCTAGATGCAAAGCTAGGGGACCAAGTATACTTGTTGCGGTCTGGAAAGCTAATTATTTTCCTTTTCTTTTCGTTGAAGTAAAGAAGATTTGGCCATATTTTTCAAAATAAAAGGAAAAACTTTCAAAGTATAATTAATGCAATAGAGATAGTGCCAAACTCCAAACTAGACCCACTTTCAAGAAAGTCAAAACAAGGAGCTTGAAGAAAGTCTTGGACCAAGCCAGAGAAAACCTTTAGCTGAAGCCAGTAGCACGCGGTGGCCAAGGAAATGAAAGAGCAGAAAAATGAATTCGGTAAAATCTCTCTTCTTTAAAACCATAAGCAGTGGCAGTATATAGTAATAATACATGTTATATGTCTCCAACACTATGAATTGGAGTCGTTGTATGTGATTAGGAACTGTTTGACATTGCTATGGGAAATGTTTATGAAAAAATTTAAAAAAAATTTATTTTTATTTTTAATTAAAATAAAAAAGTAGTGTTTTTAAATTATTTTCATGTGCTGCTGTCAAAAATATTTTTTAAAAAATAAAAAATTATTTGATGCATTTCTAAATAATAAACACTTTTAAAAACAACCACAATCACACTCTCAAATAGGCTCTAAACTAGTCCCGTGGAATTTTCTCTCTACTTTTTTTTATTTCATATTGGGAGATATGGTTTTGCTGTTACCAAATTGATATAATTCCTCTTTCCTTATTAAGAAGATTTCACTGATTCTTAGGCTTTGTATTAGGAGAAATATCAGTACTGTAATATTTACTACAATTCGTGTATATATATACATGTGCTATAATGTAATGCAGACACAATGAAAATAAAGCAGCAGCCTTTCTTCTTCACATTCATCTGATTCATCTTTTCTTCATATTCCTTTTTCTTCATTTCATCTAATTAGCAATTAATCCAGGAACCATATATGGAGGCTTTATTTTTCTCACTTAATTATCCTTGCGTGGTTTGAAGGCTTAATTTATGATCTGACAGAGTTATCAGATCAGGATCATCTAGCATGCACCCGGGACTCGACGAGGTCATGGTTTTCATCGATTGATATTTTATGCTTGTTAATTAGCAGAAACACAATTTATAATACTAATAATACTAATAAAAAATAACATAGGTAGATAGACAAAATACATGGGACTCGATGTTTTGTTACTTAAATGATTAATATCTTACAAGGAGAATCATATAGTTTGAAATTCATAGGTAGATGTCGGAGCGGAGCATATTAAATAAAACGGGAAACATCTATCTTCATGGGATTTATTTCTAATTTCTAATTTCTAATTCCTAGATGGTTCATGATTTATTATAAATACACATCATATAACTAATACGTTAGATCTTGTTTTTGTTGAGAACAATTGATATTTGCTCTCGGTTGAGAGAGTTTAACAAAGCACAATATACAGAAAACTTTTCACACCTCTTTATTCAAATGGTCATACAACTATTTATAGTCTAGTGACTTTACTGGACTAAACTAATTACTCAGTAACCAACTACTAACTGACACTTAACTACTAACTGATTACTGACTTATTTCACAGAATAGAAACAATCCCAACAATCCCTCCCTTAAACTGAATTCTCAATCAGTTTTCAGTTTAATCACATTGGTATCTCACATACACCTAATTGATTCCTCAGTTTCTCAAACACCTCCAGCTTCAAGGGCTTTGTCATGATATCAGCTAGTTGCTCTTGAGTACTGCAATATTTAAGCTTCACCTCTCCATTCTTTGACAAATCTCGCAGGAAATGATAACGAATTGCAATATGCTTGCTTCTCCCATGCATGACTGGGTTTTTAGACAGTTTTATAGTAGAGCTATTGTCACAATAAATTTCACATCCTTCTTGCTTCCAGCCAAGATGACCCAATACTCTTTGCATCCAAATAGATTGACAGGCACAGACTGCTGCTGATATGAATTCAGCTTCGGTAGTGGACAATGAAACCACTGCTTGCTTCTTAGAGCACCATGACACTGCTCCTCTGCTCATTGCAAACACATATCCTGATGTGCTACGCCTATCATCCGTGTCGCCTGTATAATCACTATCGGAATAGGCTACAAGTCTTTCAGTTTTACTCCCTTTCTTATAACAAATTTCCAAGGCTGAAGTACCCTTGAGATATCTCAAGATTCTCTTCAAAGCCACCAAATGTAACTCAGTAGGCCTTTCCATATACCTACTTGCAAGGCTCATGACATACATCAAGTCTGGCCTAGTCACAGTTAGATACATTAGGCTTCCAATCATCTGTTTATACTGAGTGGCATCTATCTTAGTTCCCCCTTCATTTTTGGTTAGCTTAAACCCTGGAACCATGGGAGTTTTGGAGGCATTACTGTTTTCCATACCAAACCGTTTCAGAATTTCAAGAGCATATTTTTTCTGATGGATATAAATCCCTTCATCATTCTGAACAATCTCCACCCCAAGGAAGAATTTCATTCTTCCCAAATCTGTCATTTCAAACTCAGATTTCATGGATGTCTTGAATTCATCAAACATCTCTTGGTCATTCCCTGTAAAGATCAAGTCATCTACATAGATGCTCACTATCAACCATTTCTTCCCTTCCTTGACTTTAGCAAACAAAGTATGCTCACTTTGACACTTTGTAAATCCCTCCTTCAGAAAATAATTCTTTATCCTGCTGTACCAGGCTCTTGGGGCTTGTTTCAAGCCATACAGAGCCTTTTTTAGTTTCAGCACCTTCTCTTCTTCTCCCTTCAGTACATATCCTCTAGGCTGCATCACATATACATCCTCTTGTAGCTCCCCATATAAAAAGGCACTTTTCACATCTAATTGGTAAACATACCAATTGTTAGATGCTGCTAAAGCCAAGATCATCTGGATTGTATCCTATCTAGCCACGGGTGCAAACACCTCAGCATAGTCAATCCCCTGTTTTTGAGCATATCCTAGGGCAACCAACCTTGCCTTGTATTTGTCAACCTCTCCTCTTTCATTCAGCTTGGTCTTGTATATCCATTTGACCCCTATAACTCTAGCACCTTGGGGTAAGTTCATCAATTCCCATGTTTTATTCCTCTCTATAGCTTGAATTTCACAATTCATAGCTGTTTTCCATTCGGGCCTCTCAACAGCTTCTTCAAAACTGGTTGGATCTCCAGTTTCTGTGTATAGAACCAGATTTTGCAGTTCATCTTCCTCTGATAACTCATCTCCAGTCACATGGTCATCCAACCATGCAGGTTTTCTAGCAGTTCTTCCTGGTCTCCCTTGAGTCTCCTCTGTCACAATGGGTACAAGTGCAGCAGATTCAGAAGACATGTTGCTGGAATTTCGGTCTTCAGTGACCTCAGGATGACTAGATCCACCTCTTCTTTCATTCACAGGTTGCATTTCTGCACCAACTTCTCCACCAATCTCAGCCTCTGTTTCTTCATTCACTTCTCTTTGAACCTCAGTTTCAATCTCTTCATCATCCCCCCATTTCAGTTCACTTTCTTTCCCCTCAGTGTCTTCTTTCTCCCATGTCCAATTCTCATGTTCTACAAACACTACATCTCTGCTCACTATGACTCTCTTAGTGACAGGATTGAACATCTTATAGGCCTTGGTTCCACAGTTGATTCCCAAATGAACACATTTTGTGCTCTTGTCATCCAGTTTTTTCCTCTTTTGGTCATGATTGTGCACATAGCCTATGCACCCAAAGATCTTAAAGTGTTTTACCGAGGGCTTGACATTACTCCAAGCCTCTTCTGGAGTCTTGTCCTTTACTACAGCAGTAAGACTTCTATTCATCACATAAACCACCCAATTAACTGCTTCTGCCCAGAATCCTCTTGGAACTTTTTTCTTAATCATCAAACTTCTTGCTAGGTTCATAATGGTTATTTTTTTTCTTTCCGCAACTCCATTTTGCTGGGGGGAGTACCCAGCAGTGAGTTGCCTACTGATTCCTTCTCTTTTACAGAACTCATTAAAGCCTTGGGAGTTGAATTCCCCTCCCCTATCTGTCCTTAAACAACACACTTCTCTCTCAGCCTCTTTTTTAACCAGTTTTTTGAAGTTTTTTAGGGCAGTCAAGACTTCTGACTTTTCAACTAAGAAATACACCCAGGTTTTTCTAAAAAAGTCATCTATAAACGTAATCAAATATTTTTTCCCACTATTTAATTCTGGAGTAATAGGCTCACAGATGTCCGAGTGTATTAGCTGCAATTTCTCCCCAGCTTTCCACTGACTTTGTTTGGGAAACCCATCCCTGTGTTGTTTTCCCCGTAGACAACCTTCACACACATCTATTGGACTTTTTACAAGGGGCAATCCCTTCACCATCTTTTTATAATATAGGGTTCTCAACCCCTTATAATTCAAGTGCCCTAGCCTACAATGCCACAGGCGAGACTCTTCTTCATTTACAGTGTTAAAACATGCAGGTTCTGGAGTTTTAACAGAGGCTAGCACCACAAACAACCTATTTGTGGACATACTATTCTGCATAATGAGTCCTCTCGAGGGGTGGAACAGTTTGCATATGTTATTTTTTATCAAAATGGCTAATCCCCTCTCCTGCAATTGCCCCACACTCAGCAAATTGTTTTTCAATTCAGGGATGTAATAAACCTGAGAAATTACTTGCATTTCCCCTTTTACTTCCATCCTAACTGTTCCTTTTCCCATCACCATCATCCTAGAGTTATTCCCTAGTTTTCATAGAGTGTCTAAATTCAACATCCAGTGTTGCAAACCACATCCTATTGCTTGTCATATGATTGCTACAACCAGTGTCTAGAAACCAAACCTCTTCTCGTGTGGCTTTGTGCAGCTCAATATGAGCCATGAGTAACATTTCTTCATCCTCTTCCAGTTCAGCATAATTGACACCTTGTGTCCATCCTGGGCATTCATACTGGAAATGGCCCAATTTGTGACAATGGTAACACCCAATCAGTTCTTTATTGAGTTGTTGTCTACCCCTTCCTCTTCCTCGGCCTCGAAATCCTCTAAACAAGCCTTTGCCCCTCCCCCTTGTTGCTCTTTCATCGTGAGTGATTTTTAGGGCTTGATCTTCTTCATTGTGCTCCTGCATCCTCTGTTCGTGCACCAGCAGGCTGCCATGAAGCTCGTCGATGCTCAATGTGTCCAAATCATTGGACTCTTCAATCGAGCAAACGACGTAGTTGAATTTAGGAGTCATGGACCGAAGAATTTTGCTTACCACTGTGCTTTGCTGCATTTTTTCCCCATGAATCTTCATCTTGTTTGCCACTGTGAGAATTCTTGACATAAATTTGTCAATCTTTTCACCTTCCTTCATACTCAGGGTCTCAAATTCCTTTCTCAAGGCCTGCAGCTGTGCCCTTCTCACCTTCGTTAAGCCCTGGTATTTTTGTTTCATCGAATCCCAAATTGATTTCGATGTTCCCTTGTCAAGAATGGTCTCCATGATCTCTCTATCTATGGATTGAAACAGAAAATTCTTGACCTTCAAATCTTTGAGCAATGCTGCCTCTGCAGCTTTCTTTTGCCCTTCACTCGCTCCTGTACCCAGATTCATTGACGGTACTCCTTCAATCAGGCTCCACATTTCTTTACTTCTAAAGAAATTTTCCATCATTAACGACCAGTGGTCGTAATACCCAGTGAATTTTGGAATGGCAGCCTGAACAAATTGATCTGAAGAAGTCATCTTCTTCTTCGATCGCTCTCTCACTCGGTGTTTCACTCACCCAGTATTCCACTCTCTCTCACAGACTCTTTGTGTTTCCCTTTCGTTTTTCCCACTCAGGTCCCTTACTGAATCTGTGCTCTGATACCAATTGTTGAGAACAATTGATATTTGCTCTCGGTTGAGAGAGTTTAACAGAACACAATATACAGAAAACTTTCCACACGCTTTATTCAAATGCTCATACAACTATTTATAGTCTAGTGACTTTACTGGACTAAACTAATTACTCAGTAACCAACTACTAACTAACACTTAACTACTAACTGATTACTGACTTATTTAACAGAATAGAAAAAATCCCAAAAGTTTTCATCCTTATTTATGTTTTTAGGTCTTAACTTGTATGTTTTATCTCTAAGATAAAAATATATAGTTCAGATTATAAATTCTCTATTATAACGTTATTTTTTTCTCTCGGGTATAATGTCAACAACTTTCTTCGTCCTTATCTTACATTAATTGAGTTTGAAGTGGAAAAAGAATTTTTTTTATCTAGTAGATTGGAACGAATTTAAAGATTCCCATTAATAGAAAAATAAAATGTCTGGTGTTAAAATATAATATATGATAATTAATTATATGTAACACAAAAACAGATATCAAGTTTTTACAGTGTACCTATATTACGTTTCTCGCTCCTCTACTGGCCCAGTTATTTACATGAAAGTAAAAAATATTCATGCTCATCATGATAGAATCATTTTTTTAATTAAATATTCAGTCATGATTTTGCTATTCTAATAAGCTATCATTTTTTTAATAAATAAATAAAACTTGAACGTAATATTCATTATTCTGATTACTGTAATAAAATAAATTATTAAATTTTTACACAAATATTGATAATGTAGTAGTGATAGCTACATTATTTCTATTTTAGAATCTAGAGTGATAAAGGGCGTGTTTAATACGTTTTCAATATTATTATTATAATTTTATATAAAAAAAATATTTATATATATATAGATTTATTTGATGTGTTCATATTGAAAATAATATTATTTTAATATATTTTTAAATTAAAAGTAATTGTTAATACATTTCCCAAACATAGCCTAAGAAAATAAGTGAAAGTGGGACGAGGATGCTAGTGAAATCACGCGAGTAGCGAGGATAAACGAGGAAATAGGTCTAGAGATCACGTGTTGACGCATATGCTTCTTGCTTACGTGTTACTTTTTTAGACATGTGGACACGCCCACATCAGAAAGCAGCCACGCGTGTCATCGCGCTCCATGCTGACTAGACACCCAATCTAATCCAATCATCTATACTTTTAACTAATCAATATTACCAAACAACCCACGTGCCCAATAATTTCACAGGACAGATTCAAACAAAAAATTATCAATGGGACTTGATGGACCAATAATGGCAGTTTCTTATAGTTGGCGCAGCTGGGCTTGCAGCTATTTTTATGGTGTTCGGCGTGATTACAGTAAATTCCATGCTTGGACGTGATGATTTATAAAATATTGTATGACTAGTTAAATGCCCGCACTACGTTGCGGGCATAGTGCAGGTGGAACAAAAACATTTTACAGTTATTGAGATTAAAATATAATATTTTAATATATAAAGTTTGATATATTGAAAGGGATCAACATACTCTATCATACTAATAGTAATATCGAAGTCTTAACTTCTAAAATTATCATCACTATTATTGTCAAAACAATAAATATTATTCAACAAATCTGAAAGAAAAACAAAAAAAATATTAATAAAAAAACACACAGGAACAAAAAATAAAATTATTATTATTATTAATATTAATATTATTATTGCTTTAATAAGGGGAAGAAAACGAAATTAAATCAAAGGCTAAAAAAAAAGCTTAAAAACATTAACAAAAGAGCAAATAAAAAAATAAAATAAATGAAAAAAAATTATTGACTGGAAAAAAAACACTTGACTTGAAAATTAAAAAAAATTATCGCACTACGGTAAGGGTTGAGCAAGATTATTATTATTATTATTATTATTATTATTATTATTATTATTATAATGAAAAAAAACCAAAAATAAATGAAAGATTAAAAAAATCCAAATAATTTTAACAAAAGATAAAACAAAAAAATAAATATAAAAATTATGAGGTAGAAAAAATTTACTTGACTTGAAAAAAAACAATAAAAAATAAAAGAAAGAGCAAATAAAAAAATCAAATATATGATAAAACAAAAATAAAAATTACTAACTGGAAAAACAATTACGTGACTTGAAAATTAAGAAAAATGGATCGCACTACGTTGCGGCTGAGCAAACAATTTTTATAATTGTCGGGATTGAAAAATTAATAGGATCTGCTGGTGTAAAATTAAAATATAATATCTGTATATGCAAAATTTAATATAATAAAACAGATCACCATATCCTATTATAAAAACAACAACATCGAAGTCTCAACATATAAAATTATCATTGTTATTATTATTAAAACAATAAAGATTATCGAATTGTCTGGAGAGGAAAAAACTGAAAAACATTAATAAAACAGTAAGTAAGGAAAATAACTGAAATTATTATTATTATTATTATTATTATTATTATTATTATTATTATTATTATTATTATTATTATTATTATTATTATTATTATCGTGTTAATAATGAAAAAAATAAAAATCATAATAATTTTAACAGAAGATGAAACAAAAAAATTAAATGTAAACTAATTGGCAAAAAAATTACGTGACTTGAAAATTAAGAAAAATGGATCGCACTTCGTTGCGGGCTGAGCAAACAATTTTTATAATTGTCGGGATTAAAAAAATTAATAGGATTTGCTGGTGTAAAATTGAAATATAATATCTATATATGCAAAATTTAATATAATAACAATACATCAAGTCATTCCTTTAGACTGAATATTTAATATAATAATATTTTTTCTATTTTAATTTCAATTTTATATAAATAAAATTATATATAAGCAGAAAAAAAAACTTTAACAATAAAAAAAATTAATGAAAAAAAAATTTCAGAAAAAAGAATTGAAAAAAAAAGAAACGAAAAAAAGAAAACAAATAAAAAAACAAACAAACCAAAAAAAAAACAAAAAAAAAAAAAAAAGGAGCACTATGGAAATCCACAGTGCTCTGTGTGGGGGAGTACAGTGAAACCCCCACACGTTTTATATGTATAGTA
>CM063589.1:9320932-9345573 GCA_032356905.1 Salix exigua
AGTCTGTTTTAGGTGGTATTACGCTCAATTTTATAGGTAATAGACTTTTTCACAAGAATGATTGAACTTGGTTTTTGGGTGGGTGTTAGCCTTGGTTTTTCTGGACAAATTGATCCTCACTCGACTAGCCCCATTTAAATGGTTTATAAGTCTTATATTTGTAACCTTTTTCATATCCATTCTCGCTTTAGTTGGTATTAGGTTTCAATTTTATGGATAATAGACTTTTCCTCCAAGAATGATTGAACTTGGTTTTTGGGTGGGTGTTAGCCTTGGATTTTCTGGACAAATTGACCCTAACTCGACTAGCCCTATTTAAATGGGTATAAGCCTTATATTTGTAACTTTTTCAAATCCATGGCCGCTTTAGTTGGTATTAGGTTTCAATTTTATGTGTAATAGACGCTTTCCCAAGAATGATTAAACTTGGTTTTTGGGTGGGTGTTAGCCTTGGATTTTCGGATAAATTGATCCTCACTGAGTAGTCCTATTTAAATGAGTATAACCCTTTGATTTCCAACATTTTTATATCCAATCCCTTTTAGTTGCTATTAGACATAAATTTTATGGGTAATACACTTTTCCTCCAAACATGATTGAACTTGGTTTTGGAGGGGTGGTAGCCTTGATTTTCTAAAAATTGATCCTCGACTCGCTGTAGCCCCATTTAAATGGTTATAACCTTTTTCATATCCAATCTCGCTTTAGTTGGTATTAGACTTCAATTTTATTGATAACACACTTTTCCCCCAAGGATAATTGAACTTGCTTTTTGGGTGGGTGTTAGTCTAGGATTTTCGGACAAATTGATCCGGACTCGACTAGCCCTATTTAAATAGGTATAAGTCTTATATTTGTAACTTTTTTCATATCCAAGCCCTTTTTAGTTGAAACTAGGCTTCAATTTTTTGGGTAATAGACTTTTCCCCCAAGCATGATTAAACTTGGTTTTTGGGTGGGTGTTAGCCTTGGATTTTCGGGCAAATTGATCCTCAGTAGAGTAGCCCCATTTAAATGAGTACTAGCCTTAGATTTGTAACATTTTTGGTATCCAAGCCTTTTTTAGTTGGTATTACGCTTCAATTTTATGGGTAATAGACTTTTACCCAAGCATGATTGAACTTGGTTTTTGGGTGGGTGTTACCCTTGGATTTTTGGACAAATTGATCCTGACTCGACCAGCCCCATTTAAATGGGTATAAGCCTTAGATTTCTAACCTTGTTCATATCGAAGCCCTCTTTTGTAGGTATTAGTCTTCAATTTTATGGGTAATAGACTTTTCCCCCAAGCATGATGGAACTTTGTTTTTGGGTGGGTGTTAGCCTTGGATTTTCAGAAAATTGATCCTAACTCGACTAGCCCCATTTCAATGGATATAAGCCTTATATTTGTAACGCTTTTTCATATCCAAGCACTCTTTAGTTGCCATTAGAGTTCCATTTTCGGGTTTAGGTTTAGGTTTTTTTTTTTTTTAAAGAACTAGGGGTGGAGGGGGCCAAAATTGAGGGGGCCAAACCAAACCTCCAAAGCACACTAAGAGATGGACATACCCCATCTTCATACAAAAGAGTCTAGAGAAATAAAAGCAAATTGGAGGGGGGCCAAACCAAACCTCCAAAGCATAAAATAGATGGACAAACCCCATCTCTATATAAAAGAGCAATAGAAACAAACAAAAATTTGGAGGGGGGCCAAACCAAACCTCCAAACAAATACAGAAGCATTAGATGATCGCTAGCTGCCACACCTTCCATACAACCAAAGAAACCTGACTCTCCAGGAGTCCAAAGAGAAATAAGAGAGCACAAGAAACAAATACTATATAAAAGCATGACGAAAATAAGGAAGATTTAATTTATCAGTTCTAATCATTCCTCTAAGAGTATTAAAACCCTCTATGGACGATCCTATATGCAAATTATCAGCCTTAGCCCCTAGAGATGCGAGGTGATCTGCTACTTGATTACCTTCCCTATAGATATGAGATAAATGGAATTGAAATGATCTGTAAGCAATCGTAAATACCTCGCAGACTATAACATACCTCCCGAGACCCAATGCATCGATTTTGAACAAGAGTAATAACCGAAAGGGCATCCATCTCGATCCACACCTTACTAATACCTCTATCTTTGCATATACGCAGCCATGATATAAAGTTAGAATTTCTCATGTAAGGCGGATTTGGCTTTTAGAGGAAGATAGAAAAAAAGGAAACATTGCCGTGCGGCCGCGGAGAATACCCCCACCACCGGACATGGCACTTCTTCCTTGAAAGCTCCCATCCACATTAAGCTTAAAACAATTCTCCTTTGGTTTAATCCATCTAACCATTTTAGGACAATACACTTGATCTCGAAACAAAATGACACCCAAAGGAGGAGGCCAAATTCACATCACCCTTCCAATTCCTCCTCTTTAAGAGTCTCGCTGAAAAAGCCGGAAAATCAACCCTTGACATTTCCAAATGAATCCTATTGGGATAGAAACCCATGTTCTCGTGTTTTGCATCATTTCTCTCAAGTCAAATGAACCATAAGACAAATAACGGAGAATAATTCTAATATGGCCGTCAGAGACATAATCTCCTGAAAAGAACCATGCAGAGATCCAAAGGCTCTAATCGATCCATCAACAAGCGGACTCACTGAGAACAACGCAAAGAAAGAAATTCCAAACCACCGACACACTCGGACAGAACAAAAATAAATGCTCCAAAGATTCGATATCATCACAACCTTGACATTTAGAGACCATGCATATCCCCTTACTCTGAATCCTGGTGTCCACTGGAATGAAATTATTTAGCAACCTCCATATAAAAAATGAAATCTTTAAAGGAATAGACGCATGCCATATTTTAGAGAAAATTGATTGACGATCGGACACTTGACGCACCCTATTCCAAACACTATACATAGTAAAACCACCATTGATAGTGAGACTCCAAAGAGGATGGTCAACTCTGGTACTAGAGACCTCAATGAGAGATAAGGAATCTACTGTTTCATTTGGAAGTTTAGGTCTCACCTGATCTAGGAACCACATATTATCCCTCCAATAAGCGGATACAGGGAGATGAGATTCTCCAATTGGAGGACTATACCTTGATAAAGCAGAGTCATCTACCCAAATGTCATGCCAAAAACTAATCTTTCCACAACCAACCTTCCAACGTATTAGATCTTCGCAAGCACGACCGGCCTTAGAAAGTCTTTTCCAAATTGGAGAATCATGGACGCTCGCACCTCCTGTGAAGGAAGCACTGTTATATCCATATTTACTTTTCATGAAATTTGACCAAAGGTTATTGACAATCCGGAACCTCCACCAAAGCTTCAAACTCATAGCATGGACGAGGTCCTTTAGCCTACGCATTCCAAGACCCCCTTCCTCTACCGGATAACATAAATCCTCCCAACATTCCCAGTGAATTCTCCTTTGCCCCTTGGAACTCCATATGAATTTGTTGAAGAGCTTTTCGATCCTACATATGACCGATTTGGGAGGGGCAATAACATGTAAAAGGTAAAGAGGCATCGAGGTGAGAATACTCTTAAGAATGGTAATACAACCACCCGGAGATAAAACCTTAGCTTCCCACCCCTCCATCCTAGCAGCGATCTTGGTAATAAGGTCATCCCATAAAAAGCTTTTCTTGGGCCCCTTGTAGAGCGTCATCCCCAGATACTTAGTAGGCAATCGGATACGGGGAAAGCCCAATGCCCCACCTATCATATTGGCCCTGAATAAGGAAGCTTTAGCAGATAGGATAAAACCACTCTTGAATGGATTAACCTTTTGGCCCGAACATTGCTCATACTCAGCTAGGAAGTTTAGTGATACTGCAAGAGATGAGTTAGTACCATTAGAAAAATGATAATGTCATCAAGCAAAAGCAAGGTGCGAACGAGCACAGGACACCTAGCAAGGTAATGCAAAGAGGGGTACCTCCGATACATATTATAGAGACCACGTGATAGATATTCAAGCAGTGATAATAAATAAAGTAGGGAAATAGGATCACCTTGACGAAGGCCTCTAGACCCATGGAAATAGCCTCGTAGTCTCACCATTTAGAAGTACTCGAAACCAGCAGCTTGGAGATACAATTTTCAATCATATCACTCACTTTAGAGCGTAAGCCAAATTTACGCATAATGTTAATAATGAAAGCCCAATCAAGTCTATCATAAGCTTTCATCATATCCAGTTTGAGGATCACATTAGAGCCCCTAGCTTTCTCGCCAATTGATCGCACCATCTCTCGAGCCAATAAAATATTGTCCTCTATGCGCCGCTCGAATAAAGCCACTTTGGAATGGGAGGATTATTTTAGGCAAGATACTCGGAAAGCCTCGTTAGTCAATATTTTAGTAATAATTTTATTGAATATAGTGCAAAGACTAATGGGTCTAAATTCACTCCAAGTTTTAGGGTGCGGACTTTTGGAATCGTAATAATAGTAGTTGAGGATGCACCTCTAGGGATAGCACCCCCTTTAAAAAAATCAATCACAACCTCCACTAAGTCCTCCCCAATAATATCCCAACAATGTTGATAGAAAAGCCCTAAAAACCATCTAGGCCAGCAGCCGCTATTAGCATCACACTCAAACACTACCGAGCTGAACTTCATTTCTATCCTGGAGCTTGGAGAGGGAAGTATTATCCTCTTCGAAATAGTTTCCGGATGAAACTCAAATCGATAGCGTAATCATCAACATTAACATTGATATCTTTAGAAAGAAGAGCTGAGTAGTACTCCACAGCAGACCTCTTAATCTCCACAGCATCATTTATAATAGAGCCATCATCATTTTGAATGGAAGAAATGAAATTTTTAACCCTCTTCTTTTTTAGTAATAGCTGGTAGTAACGGGTGTTCCTATCACCCTCTAAGAGCCATTTACAACCATATTTTTGTTGCCAAAAATTCTCTTCCAAGAACAGAGTTTTATTCAAAATAGCCATCTCTTTATGAAGAGCCTCTCTATTATTCGAACTTGGATTATTCTGGAAAATAATTTCTTTCTTAGTAACATTATCTTCAACAATTTTAATTTTATCGAATATATTGCCAAACTTATACTTATTCCACCACTTGAGGCAACTTTTTAATCTTTGTTGTTAAAGCCAAAAATTCAAACAACTTGTGTTCCCACTAGGATGATCCCAATTGTTTTTACAACGCTTAAAAATCATGATGATGCGTCCACATATGAAGAAACCTGAAAGAGCTAGGAAAACTTTGCATGGCTTGAGAGCATTGGAACAAGAAAGGACAATGGTCGACTCCACTCTATTGAGATGCTTAACCCGGCAAGAGAGAACAAGTCACTCCACTCCGGATTAATAACAATCCTATCCAACCGACGCATGACCTTACCATTGGTCCAAGTGAAATCATTCCCTCATAACTCTGCATCCAACAATCCACAATCTAAAAGGCAACTACCGAATTCCTCCATTGAGCCCTGATTAGGATTACACCCACCCTTACTCTCCGAGACCTTGAGAACCGCATTAAAATCACCACCAACAACCCACGACCCATCAAGGAGGTGCGCAACCTCACACAATTCATCCCATAATAATCTCCTTTCCGACCTTAAATTCTTAGCATAGACAAAGGAGATATAGAAGGACTTAGGAAGCCAAGGCGTATTGATAGAGACGGTAAGACACTGGTTATGATCTTTGAAAAAAATAACAGTTAAATCCTCTACCCAAAGGATCCAAATTTTGTTAGCACAATTGACCATAGATTTGGCAAAACCTAATGTGCGAGTAAAGAAAGCAATTCTATCCAAATCAACCATTGGTTCAATAATGGTAATAATTTTTGGACGATGCATTTTAATGAGAGTTTTGAGACGACGAAGACCAGATTTACCAGCTATCCCTCTTATATTCCAAATGAGACTACTAATCATTAAGACAAATATTAAGAGGAATAGCATCAATCACTTTGGCAATTGCGGCTTCATTAAACTCCGGCATTTAGGTTTTTTCCTTAATTCCTTTTACTAAAAAGGGTTGCACATCCCTTCCGAAGTTTCGCCGAGTCGAATTCGGATGATTCTCAAATGCGATACTCATACCATTGGAGGAAGGTATGGTATCATTGGTATTTAGACCAAGACAGCCGATTGGTTGGGAGTCACCAACCATGGAATCATTACTAATTTCTGAGGAGCGATTGACCTCCTTCGAAGTTATCGAAGCTGTTAAATTAACCTGAGTTTTCATTTTGAGTTAGACTACCCGTAGGAGTTTCCGACAAGCTCTCTATCCTCGAGTTTTGGGGCAACCACAATAGTAGGATGATTATCAATTTTGATGGACTTACCTTTGTCTAGAAGTTGACTAGGACCGTCCTTATCCAATTTACTACTCTCCTCTTCAATTAGGTTTAGGTTTAGGTTTAGGGTTTAGGGTTTAGGGTTTAGGGTTTTCGGTTTAGGGTTTAGGGTTTTAGGGTTTAGGGTTTAGGGTTTACGGCTTAGGGTTTTAGGGTTTAGGGTTTAGGGTTTAGGGTATTTTTTTAAAAAAACCAGAAGCTGAACCCTGGATGAAATATATTAAAAACATAGAAAAACTTACAAAATTGGAGAGGGGCAAACCAAACCTCCAAAGCACACTAAGAGATGGACATACCCCATCTTCATACAAAAGAGTCTAGAGAAATAAAAACAAATTGGAGGGGGCCAAACCAAACCTCCAAAGCATAAAAGAGATGGACAAACCCCATCTTTATACGGACAAGCTGATAGAAACAAACAAAAATTTGGAGGGGCCAAACCAAACCTCCAAAGAAATACAAAAGGTTCGAGAAGATCACTAGTCGCCACACCTTCCGAAAACCAACGTAACCCGACTCTCCAGAGTCCATGGAGAAATAAAAGGGCACCGTAAACAAATACTAGATAAAAGCATGACGAAAATAAGGAAGATTTAATTTATCGGTTCTAATCATACCTCTCAAAGTATTAAAACCCTCAATGGAAGATCCTATATGCAAATTATCACCTTAGCCCCTAGAGATGCGAGGTGATCTCGCTACTTGATTACCTTCCCTATAGATATGAGATAAATGGAATTGAAATGATTGTAAGCAATCGTAAATACCTCGCAGACTATAACATACCTCCCAGACCCAATGCATTGATTTTGAACAAGATTAATAATGGAAAGGGCATCCATCTCGATCCACACCTTACTAATACCTCTATCTTTGCATATACGCAGGCCATGATATAAAGTTAGAATTTCTCGTGTAAGGCTAATTTGGCTTTTAGAGGAAGATAGAAAAAAGGAAACATTGTCGTGCCGATCGCGGAGAATACCCCACCACCGGACATGGCACTTCTTCCTTGAAAACTCTCATCCACATTAAGCTTAAAACAATTCTCCTTTGGTTTAATCCATCTAAACATTTTAGGACAATACACTTGATCTCGAAGCAAAATGACATAATGTTAATAAACGGGATCATATCGACCACTTTAGAGCGTAAGCCAAATTTACGCATAATGTTAATAATAAAAGCCCAATCAATTCTATCATAAGCTTTCATCATATCCAACTTTAAGGATCACATTAGAGCCCCTAGCTTTCTCGTCAATTGATCGCACCATCTCCTCGAGCCAATAAAATATTGTCCTCTATGCGCCGCTCGAATAAAGCCACTTTGGAATGGGAGGATTATTTTAGGCAAGATACTCGGACAACCTATTAGTCAAAATTTTGGTAATAATTTTATTGAACATGGTGCAAAGACTAATGGGTCTAAATTCACTCCAACTTTTAGGATGCCTGGACTTTGAGAATCGGAATAATAGTAGTTGAGGATGCACCTCTAGGGATAGCACCCCTTGAAAAAATCAATCACAGCCTCCACCAAATCCTCCCCAATAATATCCCAACAATGTTGATAGAAGAGCCCGAAAACCATCCGGGCCAGCACGCTATTAGCATCACACTCAAACACTATCGTGCTGAACTTCATTTCTATCCGGAGCTTGGAGATGAAAGTATTATCCTCTTCGTAAATAATTTCCGGATGAAACTCCAATCGATGAGCGAATTATCAAGCATTAACATTGTTATCTTTAGAAAGAAGAGCAGAGTAGAACTCCACAGCTAGACCTCTTAATCTCCACAACATCATTTATAATAGAGCCATCATCATTTTGAATGGACCAAATGAAATTTTTACCCTCTTCTTTTTAGTAAAAGCTGGTAGTAACAATTTTTTATTTATTTTATTTTAGTTTTAGTTTATTAGGTTTAGTTTATTTTTAGTTTTATTTTAGTTTAGTTTTAGGTTTATTTATTTTATTTATTTTAGTTTAGGTTTAGGTTTATTTTAGTTTTAGTTTAGTTTAGTTTAGTTTATTTTATTTAGTTTTTAGTTTAGTTTAGGTTTTAGTTTAGTTTATTTATTTAGTTTAGTTTAGTTTATTTAGGCTTAGCTTAGGCTTATTTTATTTGTGCTCTATTTAGTCTTAGGCTTAGCTTAGGTTCTAGTTCAGCTCATATTACTTAGTCTAGCTTATTTAGGTCTATTCAGTCCAGGCCTAGCCCAGGCTCATTCAGTCTAGCTTATCCATCTAGGCCTAGTTCATTTGGCCTAGCCTTGAGGTTCGTAGCTTCTGGGTCCAAGGCTCAGGTTCAGGTCTTCAGCTCAGGCCTAGGCTACTCAGGCCTAGCTTCAGGGCCCTAGGCCTTGCTGTGGTTCCAGGCTCAGCCCAGGCTCAGGCCCAGGCCCAGGCCCAGGCCTTCAGGCCTAGGCTCAGTGCCTGTGGCCTTGGCTCAGGCTCCTACCTGCAGCCCAGGCCTAAAGGCCTGTGGCCTTGTGGCCTAGGCTCTAGGCTCAGTGGCCTGAGGCCTTACCAGGCCCAGGCCTCAGGTCAGCCTCAGTATTTGTGGCCAGGTCAGGCACTAGGTTACTAGGCCGTATATAGGCTCGAGCGAGATGCTACCAGATGCCTTGCCGTCATCGATTCCGGACTATCTTGACTGTGACAACTACCTGGGCCATCTCTTCCGCTTTTAAGCTCTTTCCACACTCTACTTTTCGACTTCACGTTTCACGCCTCCCAAAAACCTCTTTCACCTTACCCCTGCACATACCCCGCTTTGTACCCCGTCGCCTCCGTGTCTGCCGCTTCGCTGACATTCGTGCCGTCCTTCTAAAATGAACAACGCTGAGACGACAACGCATCACCGGGCCGAACCAACGGCTCTGGCCGGTGTCGTATGTCAATGACGCCTACCACGCAGATACTGAGCGCTAAAAGACACGCGCTGTTATTTTTAACTATTCCACATGACATAGCGTAAAGGGTCGAGGTTGAAACCGGATGTGAGCATTATAGGAGTTTTTAGGTATAAATGCGGGTATGTCACGCGGTGTCATAGCAACCCGGACCGAAAGCAAATGGTCCCGTAGCACAATGGCGTCCAATGGTTTTATGATACTTCGATGCAAATTCTGCAAAGTAGCTTCCTGGATGCTCGAGGGTTTCATCGTTCTTTCAGCTGGCGTAGTTTCAAATTTACATCTCGCTAGTTTCTGGAACAAGCAAGTATCGTTTAGCCGCCAGAGGTTTCGGCGGTGACTTATTGCTTGCCATATTCGCGTAAATGTCTAATATGCTAGCGAATATATTTCATTGTCGGCTCATCAATGCTGCAGTTAAAATATTATAGGATAGCCGAAGCCTATATTTGACTTTGTTTCTACATTCATGCGAAGATCCTAAGTGCAGATTTGACTATTAATTTCGAAATTTCTTATTTTGCTTCCTACAGATGAATCAGGTAGATACCATTGAAACTTTGCAATATTCGCGTTACCTGCACGAATAGGTTGCGTAGCAGAACCATCTTCTTTACCTGATTTGGTTCAGGCCTCGTTCGCTGCTAGTAGCCCGCCAGCGCCCTCTTTGCGCCATTGATGCCGAGAGTAGCCTCGGCTCGTTCAGGTCGATGGGCCTTCAATGTGCGGATAATAAAATACCATCAGCCAAGGTGATTTATCGCGGTTTGAAGCATCTTCAGCAAATATTATAGCGATAACTGATAAATCGTTTCAAACAACATCTCCAGCTGCTGTTACAGGTGGTTTATTGTGTGCTGGCGGCAGTACCCCCGCTGTAAGTCCCAACCTGCCAGTTATAGATGCTCGGAATATATGGGGTTCACCCAAGCATCAGTTTGTTCGCCTTTGGATTCAGTTACATCGCTACATTATGGGCTTCCATTCAGAAACCAGAATAACTCATTATTGTGATTTCGCTCATTGTTCGGTTAATGCTACCCATGATACCCTCTTCAGGATTATGTGGGCTAATAAAAATTCTTCGAGTTAGCCATGGTGCACCTTCTTCCCAGCGGTTTACTTGTGATGTGTTCAGAATATTGCTATCATGTCACCGCTAGAATTTCTTATGGCTCAGTTATAGTGCCAGAATCTTCCATTTCCGGGCAGCATATTATTGATGCCAGCGTGGGAAAATGTCTTCGTTTACTCTGAGATTTTAATGCCATCTTAGCCGTCCGCGGGGAGTTTCGATTACTTACCATCACTTGATTTTCCATTGCATTATATCGTCTTTCATCAAATCTTACTTCAGGGATTCACTTGTTTCGGCACACGCGCAGAGGGCACTGCCGGGCTAAAAGAGGCCCGAACGAGGCCATTTAATCGAGAGAGCTAGATTGCCAAAAACCCAATCCAGTTTTTTCATAACAAGTACCCTCCCCGCTTGCCCATTGTGCCAAGACAAGTGAATCCTCGAGTAAGGAATTTGATGAAGAGACGAATGCATAATGCAATTTGGAAAATCGAGTGATGGTTAAACCAATCGGAACTCCCCCACTTCTATCACTTGGACGTAAGATGGCATTAAAATCTCCAAGTAAAGCCCAAGGAATATCCACATTTTCCACATCGGCATCAATAATATACTTGCCAAATGGAGGTTCCGGCACTATAACTATTTGAGCCATAAATAAAAGAAATTCTAACAGATGACATGATTAGCAATATTCGAACATCACAAGTAAGCCACTGGGAAGAAGAGTGCACCATAGTAACTCGAAATTTTTGAGAATTCCAGCCCACAATAATCCTACTGAGAGGGTTATCATGAATGTTGGAAATAGCATGCCAATTGGTAGGCGAAAGCGAGGTAAAACTTTGTCCATATTATTGGGGGTTATTCTAGTTTCTAGTAAACCCATAATATCTAGCTTGTGTAACTCGAATCCAAGAGCGAACAACTTGATGCTTTGAGGTGTTGTTCGGACTCCATATATTCCAACATCCTATAACTAACATAAAAGGATTGGGAGCTTACTCGACGAGGAGCCACTCGCCTCCCTTTTTCTTCTTCCCTCCTTTACGTTTCTTAGTCGCCTTTGGAGTGTTGTTTGAGCTGTTCTCGGTTTGTTCCTCATGAGGTTTATCACTATAATCATGTGCTCGAATGCTCATCCAAAATTCCCTTTCCACGATCATCACTGCTAACAGTGGCCATTTTATTCTCCACACATTTTGAAAACCCATCATTTTCTCGAACAGTGCCGAGGCTCACTGGGAACTTCGGCATCAAGCGGCTTATAAAGAGGCACTTTGGGGTTGGCCGAGGCCACACTGCTGCTGAATCCGAGCTCGAACCATCCAAGGTAAAGGTGGTTCTAACACCTTTCTTCTTCCGGGTAGCATCCCCTGGACCACTTGAGGTGGTGCAAAAGTTTCAATGGTCTACCCTGGTTTGTCGATAGGAGCGGCCAAAACCAAAGAAGGTTCGAGAATTGTAGTCTCCGTCTCTGCACCTAATCCTTCCTTCGCAGGATCTTCACAGTGACTGGGGCTTGCATGAATGGCCAAAAACTTTGCAAAGTCCACACCTCGCGAGCTTCCATTCATAAGCTACATCTATCGTTATGGGAGTTTCCGAGAGAGTGCTTGCAACTTGAAATTGATGAACCAACGGTAGTGAAGCTTCAATCTCTATGCAAACCCTTGCATATTCGAGACGGCTACACTCGAATGGTAGCATCGTCACACGCCACGAGCCTCCCAACCATGTCTGGCGACTAAGCTCAACCCTTGCTTGTTCCAAAGGGAAACGGAAGACCTTGAAGCCTAGCCCAAACCGGGATAGTTTTAATCTTGTTTTTATCAAACCGAAACCCTGGTGCCACTTGTTGAAGGATGATGGCTTTCCCTCCAAACATCCAAGGGCCCTTTGCAAGGACTGCATCCATTTGAACTACGTGAAGAGAATCGAAATATCATAAAACCATTGGACATAACCATTGTCTTTTCTAGGCCATTTGCTTTCCGGATCCGGGTTGCTATGGCTTGCACGGCGTGAAAAGGCATTTTATACCCCACAAAAACCCTATAATGCTTCTTGTCCGAGTTTCAACCTCGACCATTTGCATGTCATGTGGAATAGTTAAAATAGCACCAGGTGGTCTGTCTTTTTAGCCGCTCAAGAGTGCATCTCGTGGAGGCGTCAGTAACTCGACCTTTTCGACCAGGAGCCGTTGGTTGGTCGGTGATGCGTTGTTGTCTTCGTGTTGTTCATTTTAAAAGGGCGGCACAAATGTCAATCGAAAGGAAGGCCAGCAGACAAAAGGGAGCAGACGGGTACAAAGTGGGGTTTGTGTAGGGGTAAGGTGAAAAGAGGTTTTTGGGGCAGTAGGTGTGAAGTGAAAAGTGGTCGTGGGAAAAATTTTTAAAAGCGGAAGAGATGACCGGAGACCAATCTGAGCTGAATTAGTCAAAAATCGCGACAGAAAACCTAGAGCATCTCACTCTAACTTCTCTAGAAAGTAACATTGTGACAACCTATCCTAAACCCTAAACCCTAAACCCTAAACCCTAAACCCTAAACCCTAAACCCTAAACCCTAAAACCCTAAACCCTAAAACCCTAAAACCCTAAACCCTAAAACCCTAAACCCTAAACCCTAAAACCCTAAACCCTAAACCCTAAAACCTAAAACCCAAAACCCTAAACCCTAAAACCCTAAACCCTAAACCCTAAACCCTAAAACCCTAAACCCTAAACCCTAAACCCTAAACCCTAAACTAAACTAAATAAACTAAACTAAAATAAACTAAACCTAAATAAAACTAAAATAAATAAATAAACTAAACCTAAACTAAACTAAACCTAAATAAACTAAACTAAATAAACTAAACTAAACTAAAACCTAAACTAAACCTAAAAAATAAACTAAATAAAAAAAACCTAAACTAAATAAATAAACTAAATAAAACTAAAACTAAATAAACTAAACCTAAAATAAACTAAATAAATAAACTAAATAAACTAAAAATAAAAACTAAAAATAAAACCTAAAAACCTAAACTAAATAAACTAAATAAAATAAACTAAACTAAACCTAAACTAAATAAACTAAAACTAAAAATAAACTAAACCTAATAAACTAAAACTAAAATAAAATAAATAAAAAAATTGTTACTACCAGCTTTTACTAAAAAAGAAGAGGGTAAAAAATTTCATTTGGTCCATTCAAAATGATGATGGCTCTATTATAAATGATGTTGTGGAGATTAAGAGGTCTGCTGTGGAGTTCTACTCTGCTCTTCTTTCTAAAGATAACAATGTTAATGCTGATAATTCTGCCACTGATTGGAGTTTCATCCCGGAAATTATTTCTGAAGAGGATAATACTTTCATCTCCAAGCTCCCGGATAGAAATGAAGTTCGCACGATAGTGTTTGAGTGTGATGCTAATAGCGCTGCTGGCCCAGATGGTTTTTCGGGGCTCTTCTATCAACATTGTTGGGATATTATTGGGGAGGATTTGGTGGAGGCTGTGATTGATTTTTTTCAAGGGGGTGCTATCCCTAGAGGTGCATCCTCAACTACTATTATTCCGATTCTCAAAGTCCAGGCATCCTAAAAGTCGGAGTGAATTTAGACCCATTAGTCTTTGCACCATGTTCAATAAAATTATTACCATAATATTGACTAATAGGTTGTCCAGTATCTTGCCTAAAATAATCCTCCCATTCCAAAGTGGCTTTATTCCAGGCAGGCGCATAGAGGACAATATTTTATTGGCTCAGGAGATGGTGCAGTCAATTGACGAGAAAGCTAGGGGCTCTAATGTGATCCTTAAGCTGGATATGATGAAAGCTTATGATAGAATTGACTGGGCTTTTATTGTTAACATTATGCGTAAATTTGGCTTCGCTTCTAAAGTGACTGATATGATCCCGTTTATTAACATTATGTCATTTTGCTTCGGATCAAGTGTATTGTCCTAAAATGGTTAGATGGATTAAACCAAAGGAGAATTGTTTTAAGCTTAATGTGGATGAGAGTTTTCAAGGAAGAAGTGCCATGTCCGGTGGTGGGGTATTCTCCGCGATCGGCACGACAATGTTTCCTTTTTTCTATCTTCCTCTAAAAGCCAAATTCAGCCTTACACGCAGAAATTCTAACTTTATATCATGTCCTGCGTATATGCAAAGATAGAGGTATTAGTAAGGTGTGGATCGAGATGGATGCCCTTTCCGTTACTAATCTTGTTCAAAATCGATGCATTGGGTCCTGGGAGGTATGTTATAGTCTGCAGGGTATTTACGATTGCTTACAATCATTTCAATTCCATTTATCTCATATCTATAGGGAAGGTAATCAAGTAGCAGATCACCTCGCATCTCTAGGGGCTAAGGCTGATAATTTGCATATAGGATCTTCCATTGAGGGTTTTAATACTTTGAGAGGTATGATTAGAACTCATAAATTAAATCTTCCTTATTTTCGTCATGCTTTTATCTAGTATTTGTTTCTCGGTGCCCTTTATTTCTCCATGGACTCCTGGAGAGTCGAGTTACGTTGGTTTCCGGAAGGTGTGGCGACTAGTGATCTTCTCGAACCTTTTGTATTTCTTTGGAGGTTTGGTTTGGCCCCTCTTCAAATTATTGTTTGTTTCTATCGCTTTTCTGTACAAAGATGGGGTTTGTCCATCTCTTTTATGCTTTGGAGGTTTGGTTTGGCCCCTCTCCAAAAAAATTTTATTTCTCTAGACGCTTTTGTATGAAGATGGGGTATGTCCATCTCTTAGTGTGCTTTGGAGCTTTGGTTTGGCCCCCCTCCCATTTTGTTAGTTTTTCTATGTTTTATTAATAAATTTCGCCCAGGGTTCCGCCCCTGGTTTTTTTTTTAAAAAAAAAACCCTAAACCCTAAACCCTAAACCCTAAAACCGTAAACCCTAAACCCTAAAACCCTAAACCCAAACCCCAAACCCTAAACCCAAACCCCAAACCCTAAACCCAAACCCCAAACCTAAACCTAAACCTAATTGAAGAGGAGAGTAGTAAATTGGATAAGGACGGTCCTAGTCAACCTCAAGATAAAGGTAAGTCCATCAAAACTGATAATCGTCCTACTATTGTGGATGCCCCCAAAACTCAGGATAGAGAGCTTGTCAGGGAAACTCCTACGGGTAGTCTAACTAAAATGAAAACTCCGGTTAATTTAACTGCTTCTGATAACTCGAAGGAGGTCAATCGCTCATCCGAAATTAGTAATGATTCCATGGTTGGTGACTCCCAACCAATCGGCCTGTGCGGTCTAAATACCAATGATACCATACCTTCCTCCAATGGTATGAGTATCGCGTTTGAGAATCATCCCAGAATTCTGACTCGGCGAAACTCGAAAGGGGATGTGCAACCCCTTTTTAGTAAAAAGGACTTAAGGAAAAAAAATCTAAATGCCGAGTTTAATGAATCTGCAATCGCCAAAGTGATTGATGCTATTCCTCTTAATATTTGTCTTAATGATTAGTAGTCTCATTTGGAATATAAGAGGGATAGCTGGTAAGTCTGGTCTTCGTCGTCTCAAAACTCTCATTAAAATGCATCGTCCAAAAATTATTACCATTATTGAACCAATGGTTGATTTGGATAGAATTGCTTTCTTTACTCACACATTAGGTTTTGCCAAATCTATAGCCAATTGTGCTAACAAAATTTGGATCCTTGGGGTAGAGGATTTAACTGTTAATTTATTCAAAGATCATAACCAGTGTCTTACCGTCTCTATCAACACGCCTTGGCTCCCTAAGTCCTTCTTTATCTCCTTTGTTTATGCTAAGAATTTAAGGTCGGAAAGGAGATTATTATGGGATGAATTGTGTGAGGTTGCGCACCTCCTTGATGGGCTGTGGGTTGTTGGTGGTGATTTTAATGCGGTTCTCAAGGGCTCGGAGAGTAAGGGTGGGGGTAATCCTAATCAGGGCTCGATGGAGGAATTCGGTAGTTGCCTTTTAGATTGTGGGTTGTTGGATGCAGGCTATGAGGGGAATGATTTCACTTGGACCAATGGTAAGGTCATGCGTCGGCTGGATAGGATTGTTTTTAATCCGGAGTGGAGTGACTTGTTCTCTCTTACCCGGGTTAAGCATCTCAACAGAGTGGGGTCTGACCATTGTCCTTTACTGCTCCAATGCTCTCAAGCCGTGCAAAGTTTTTCTAGCTCTTTCCGGTTTCTTCATATGTGGACGCATCATCATGATTTTTAAACGTTGTAAAAACAATTGGGATCATCCTAGTGGGAGCACAAGTCGTTTGAATTTTTGGCTTAAACAAAGAACGATTAAAAGTTGCCTCAAGTGGTGGAATAAGTATAAGTTTGGCAATATATTCGATAAAATTAAAATTACTGAAGATAATGTTACTAAGAAAGAAATTATATTCCAGAATGACCCAAGTTCGAATAATAGAGAGGCTCTTCATAAAGAGATGGCTATTTTGAATAAAACTTTGTTCCAGGAAGAGAATTTTTGGCAACAAAAATTTGGTTGTAAATGGCTCCTAGAGGGTGATAGGAACACCCGATACTACCAGACTTTTACTAAAAAGAAGAGGGTTAAAAATTTCATTTGGTCCATTCAAAATGATGATGGCTCTATTATAAATGATGTTGTGGAGATTAAGAGGTCTCACTGTGGAGTACTACTCAGCTCTTCTTTCTAAAGATAACAATGTTAATGTTGATGATTCCGCTATCGATTTGAGTTTCATCCCGAAACTATTTCGAAGAGGATAATACTTCCTCTCCAAGCTCCCTGGATAGAAATGAAGTTCAGCTCGGTAGTGTTTGAGTGTGATGCTAATAGCGCTGCTGGCCTCGATGGTTTTTCGGGGCTTTTCTATCAACATTGTTGGGATATTATTGGGGAGGACTTAGTGGAGGTTGTGATTGATTTTTTTAAAGGGGGTGCTATCCCTAGAGGTGCATACTCAACTACTATTATTTTGATTCCCAAAGTCCCGCACCCTAAAAGTTGGAGTGAATTTAGACCCATTAGTCTTTGCACTATGTTCAATAAAATTATTACTAAAATATTGACTAACAGAGCTTTCCAAGTATCTTGCCTAAAATAATCCTCCCATTCCAAAGTGGCTTTATTCCGAGCGAAGCATAGAGGACAATATTTTATTGGCTCAGAGATGGTGCGATCAATTGACGAGAAAGCTAGGGGCTCTAATGTGATCCTCAAACTGGATATGATGAAAGCTTATGATAGACTTGATTGGGCTTTCATTATTAACATTATGCGTAAATTTGGCTTCGCTCTAAAGTGATCGATATGATTGAAAATTGTATCTCCAACTGCTGGTTTTCGAGATTTCTAAATGGTGAGACTACAGGCTATTTCCATGGGTCTAGGGGCCTTCGTCAAGGTGATCCTATTTCCCCTACTTTATTTATTATCGCCGCTGAATATCTATCGCGTGGTCTCTATAATATGTATCAGAGGTACCCCCTCTTTGCATTATCTTGCTAGGTGTCCTGTGCTCGTTCCGCACCTTGCTTTTGCTGATGACATTATCATTTTTTCTAATGGTACTAAGTCATCTCTTCAGCGTATCACTAACTTCCTAGCTGAGTATGAGCAATGTTCGGGCCAAAAGGTTAATCCCTCCAAGAGTGGTTTTATCCTATCTGCTAAAGCGTCCTTATCTAGGGCCAATGTGATAGGTGGGGCATTGGGCTTTCCCCGTATCCGGTTACCTACCAAGTATCTGGGGATGCCGCTCTACAAGGGACCCAAGAAAAGTTTTTTATGGGATGACCTTCTTACCAAGATTGCTGCTAGGATGGAGGGGTGGGAAGCTAAGGTCTTATCTCCGGGTGGTCGTATTACCATTCTTAAGAGTATTCTCACCTCGATGCCTCTTTACCTTTTACATGTTATTGTTCCTCCCAAATCGGTTATATGTAGGATCGAAAGGCTCTTCAACAAATTCTTATGGAGTTCCAAGGGGCAAAGGAGAATTCACTGGGAATGTTGGGAGGATTTATGTTATCCGGTAGAGGAAGGGGGTCTTGGAATGCGTAGGCTAAAGGACCTCGTCCATGCTATGAGTTTGAAGCTTTGGTGGAGGTTCCGGATTGTCAATAACCTTTGGTCAAATTTCATGAAAAGTAAATATGGATATAACAGTGCTTCCTTCACAGGAGGTGCGAGCGTCCATGATTCTCCAATTTGGAAAAGACTTTCTAAGGCCGGTCGTGCTTGCGAAGAGCTGATACGTTGGAAGGTTGGTTGTGGAAAGATTAGTTTTTGGCATGACATTTGGGTAGATGACTCTGCTTTATCAAGGTATAGTCTTCCAATTGGAGAATCTCATCTCCCTGTATTTGCTTATTGGAAGGATAATACGTGGTTCCTAGATCAGGTGAGACCTAAACTTCCAAATGAAACAGTAGATTCCTTATCCCTTCTTGAGGTCTCCAGTACCAGAGTTGACCATCCTCTTTGGAGTCTCACTGCCAATGGTGGTTTTACTATGTATAGTGCTTGGAATAGGGTGCGTCAAGTTTCCGATCGTCAATCAATTTTCTCAAAAATATGGCATGCGTCTATTCCTTTAAAGATCTCATTTTTTATATGGAGATTGCTAAATAATTTCATTCCAGTGGACACCAGGATTCAGAGTAAGGGGATATGCATGGTCTCTAAATGCCATGGCTGTAATGATATTGAATCTTTGGAGCATTTATTTTTGTTCTGTCCGAGTGTGTCGCTGGTTTGGAATTTCTTTGCTGCGTTGTTCTCCGTGAGTCTACCTGTTGATGGATCGATTAGGCACTGGATCTCTGCATGGTTCTTTTCAGGAGATTATGTCTTTGACGGCCATATTAGAATTATTCTCCCGCTATTTGTCTTATGGTTCATTTGGCTTGAGAGAAACGATGCAAAACACAGGAACATGGGTTTCTATCCCGAAAGGATTCGCTGGAAATGTCAAGGGTTGATTTTCCAGCTTTTTCAAGTGGGGCTCTTAAAAAGGAGGAATTGGAAGGGTGATATGAAATTGGCCTCCTCCTTTGGGTGTCATTTTATCTCAGATCAAGTGTATTTTCCTAAAATGGTTAGATGGATTAAACCAAAGGAGAATTGTTTTAAGCTTAATGTGGATGGAAGTTTTCAAGGAAGAAGTGCCATGTCTGGTGGTTGGGGTATTCTCCGCGACTGGCACGGCAATGTGTCCTTTTATTTCTATCTTCCTCTAAAAGCCAAATCTGCCTTACACGCAGAAATTCTAACTTTATATCATGGCTCACGTATATGCAAAGATAGAGGTATTAGTAAGGTGTGGATCGAGATGGATGCCCTTTCGGTTATTACTCTTGTTCAAAATCGATGCATTGGGTCCTGGGAGGTATGTTATAGTCTGCAGGGTATTTACGATTGCTTACAGATCATTTCAATTCTATTTATCTCATATCTATAGGGAAGGTAATCAAGTAGCATATCACCTCGCATCTCTAGGGACTAAGGCTGATAATTTGCAAATAGGATCTTCCATCGAGGGTTTTAATACTTTGAAAGGTATGATTAGAACCGATAAATTAAATCTTCCTTATTTCCGCCATGCTTTTATCTAGTATTTGTTTCTAGTGCTCTTTATTTCTCCATGGACTCCTGGAGAGTCGATTACTTTGGTTTTTGGAAGGTGTGGCAACTAGCGATCTTCTCAAGCTTTTGTATTTCTTTGGAGGTTTGGTTTGACCCCTCCAAATTTTTGTTTGTTTCTATCACTCTATTGTATAGAAATGGGGTTTGTCCATCTATTTTATGCTTTGGAGGTTTGGTTTGGCCCCTCCAATTTGTTTTTATTTTTCTAGACTCTTTTGTATGAAGATGGGGTATGTCCATCTCTTAGTGTGCTTTGGAGGTTTGGTTTGGCCCCCTCCAATTTTGGCCCCCTCCACCCCTAGTTCTTTAAAAAAAAAAAAACCCTAAACCCTAAACCCGAAAATGGAACTCTAATAGCAACTAAAAAGTGCTTCGATATGAAAAAGATTACAAATATAAGGCTTATACCAATTGAAATGGGGCTAGTCGAGTTAGGATCAATTTGTGCGAAAACCCAAGTCTAACACCCAAAAACCAAGTTCAATTAAGCTTGGGGGAAAAGTCTATTACCCATAAAATTGAAACCTAGTACCAACTCAAAACGAGCTTGGATAAGAAAAAGGTTACAAATATAAGGCTAATACTCATTTTAATGGGGCTAGTCGAGTCAGGATCAGTTTGTCCGAAAATCCAAGGCTAACACCCACCCAAAAACCAAGGTCAATCATGCTTGGGGAAAAAGACTATTACCCATAAAATTGAAGTCTAATACCAACTAAAAAGGGCTTGGATATGAAAAAGGTTATAAATATAAGGCTTATACCCATTTAAATGGGTCTAGTCGAGTTAGAATCAATTTGTCTGAAAATCCAAGGCTAACACCCACTCCAAAAACCAAGTTCAATCATTCTTGGGGAAAAAGTCTATTACCCATAAAATTGATGGGTAATACCAACTAAAAAGGGCTTGGATATGAAAAATGTCAAAAATCTAAGGCTAATACCCATTGAAATGGGCTAGTCAAGTCAGCATCAATTTGTCCGAAAAATCCAAGGCTAACACCCACCCATAAACCAAATTCAATCATTCTTGGGGAAAAGTCTATTACCCATAAAATTGAAGCCTAATACCAACTAAAACGAGATTGGATATGAAAAAGGTTATAACCATTTAAATGGGGCTAGTCGAGTCAGGATCAATTTGTCTAAAAATCCAAGGCTAACACCCCCTCCAAAATCCAAGTTCAATCATGTTTGGGGGGAAAGTGTATTACCCATAAAATTTACGTCTAATAGCAACTAAAAAGGGTTTGGTTACGAAAAAGGTTGGAAATCTAAGGCTCATACTCATTTAAATGGGGCTACTCAAGTGAGGATCAATTTGTCCGAAAATTCAACGCTAGCACCCACCGAAAAACCAAGTTCAATCATTCATTGGGGAAACGTCTATTACACATAAAATTGAAGCCTAATGGCAACTAAAAAGTGCTTGGATATGAAAAAGGTACAAATATAAGACTTATACCTATTTAAATAGGGCTAGTCGAGTCCGGATCAATTTGTCCGAAAATCCTAGACTAACACCCACCAAAAAACCAACTTCAATCGCTTGGCGGAAAAGTCTATTGCCCATAAAATTGAAGTCTAATACAAACTAAAAAGGGTTTGCATATCAAAAAGGTTACAAATCTATGGCTTACAATCATTTAAATGGGGCTAGTCAAGTGAAGATCAATTTGTCCGAAAATCGAAGGCTAACACGCACACAAAAACCAAGTTCAATCATGCTCCAGGAAAAAGTCTATTACC
The DNA here is from genome assembly GCA_032356905.1 of Salix exigua. Lineage (NCBI taxonomy): Eukaryota > Viridiplantae > Streptophyta > Magnoliopsida > Malpighiales > Salicaceae > Salix > Salix exigua. Next base: position 9,342,676 of record CM063589.1, read on the forward strand.
TATAAAATTGCAGTGTAATACCTACTAAAGAGGTCTTGGATATGAACAAGGTTAGAAATATAAGGCTTATACCCATTTAAATAGCACTAGTCGAGGTAGGATCAATTTGTCCGATAATCCAAGGCTAATACCCACCCAAAACCAAGTTCAATCATTCTTGGGGAAAAGTGTATTATCCAAAAATGGAAGTCTAATGGCAACTAAAAAGTGCTTGGATATGAAAAACGTTACAAATATAAGGCTTATACCCATTTAAATGTGGCTAGTCGAGTCGTAGTCAATTTATCCGAAAATCCAAGGCTAACACCAACCCAAAACCAAGTTTAATCATTCTTGGGAAAAGTCTATTACCCATAAAATTGAAGTCTAATACCAATTAAAAAGGGATTGGATATGAAAAGGTTATAACCATTTAAATGGGGCTAGGGAGTCGGGATCAATTTTTCCGAAAATCAAAGGCTACCACCCCTCCAAAACCAAATTCAATCATGTTTGGAGGAAAAGTGTAGTACCCATAAAATTTATGTCTAATAGCAACTAAAAGGGATTGGATATAAAAATGTTGGAAATCAAAGGGTTATACTCATTTAAATAGGACTACTCTGTTGAAATTCACTGATTAAAGCAACTATGCACCTAAAAGCTAAATTGGTGCAAATACAATAATTATAGCAATTCTAAAATCAATTACTTGAAAGTAAAGAGATAAGGGAAAGAGATTGCTAACTCGGGTTTTTAACGTGGTTCGGCAAGCCTACGTCCACGACTCAAGTACCAACTCAGTACTTGAGTATTGTACTCTCTTACTAAACCAAGTAACAAGATTACAATTTCCGCTTGATGAATCCACACCAAGTGCTTTACACCACTTGAAGATATGCCCTCTTCAAGATTTTCCTTTTCCCACTTGAAGATGTCCCTCTTCAAGATTTTTCCTTGGTGATGTTCCTCACCAATACCAAGAGTTTTATACTCAACTCTCAAGAGTTTCACAATGGTTGTTTTAGTAAAACAACAATACACTCTTAATATTGAGGATATTACAAATGAAGATCTAAAATCTCTTTCTCTCACTTAATAGCACTTAGGATATTTGAAGGTGTTTAAGTGTAGTGAGAATGAGAAATACTCTTTGTGTTAGGATATGAAGATTTAAACACAAATATGAGTATTAATGAGGATTGATGATATGAAGGTGTTTATGCACTTCTAATTGCCTCAATATAAGATATGAATGTTATGTGTAATTTGTTTTGCAATTAAGAGGCCTATTTATAAGTTTCTAAAAGAAACTAACCGCTTCTAGCCGCTTTAGTGCAATCGCCATATCAAGCGGTCGACCGGTTCATAACGAACAAAACCAAGCTGGTCGACCGGTTCACAACGGATAAAAATAATTTGTCTTCCAAGCAATCGACCGGTTCACAACGGATACCTCAAGCTGGTCGATCGGTTCATGCGTAAATCTATTTTGACAAATTATCTTTTCCGAATTTCTTGAACCGATTGATTATGACTTAAACCTTTTAATCATCAAATCCTTTTAATGCATGCACTCGTGAAGTGTGTGAGTTCATTTTAATTTGTGCTATCAAGATAGAAATTGAGATTTACACTAAAGCACTAAAATGAACACTTATTCTAAGTCTTCACTTGCTTGCATCTTGGATTTCTTGGAGTGATTTCTTCTTGAACTCCATTATGCTTGTTGATGTATTCTTTGAATAAAACCTGTTTATAGCTTAATCTCATCCAAGCATATTATTAGCCCATTTTCTTTTTATTGTTATCATCAAAATATATAAAGCATACAAAGTATGACATTATATGTCAACATACTCGAGTGAGGATCAATTTGTCCGAAAATCAAAGGCTAAAACCCACCCAAAAACCAAGGTCAATCATTCTTGGGGGAAAGGTCTATTACCCATAAAATTGAAACCTAATACCAACTAAAAAGGGATTGGATATGAACAAGGTTAGAAATCTAAGTCTTATACCCATTTAATTGGAGCTAGTCGAGTGAGGATCAATTTGTCCGAAAATCCAAGGCTAACACCCAACCAAAACCAAGTTCAAACATTCTTGAGAAAAATCTATTACTCATAAAATTAAAGCCTAATACCAATGAAAACGGGATTGGATATGAAAAAAGTTACAAATATAAGGCTTATACCCTTTTAAATGGGGCGAGTCGAGTCAAGATCAATTTGTCCGAAAATCCAAGCCTAACACCCTCCCGAAAACCAAGTTTAATCGTTCTTGGGGAAAAAATCTATTACCCAAAAAATTGAAGCCTAGTACCACCTAAAAAAGTCTCGGTTATGAAAAATTTTACAAATATAAGGCTTATACCCATTTAAATAGGGTTAGTCGAGTTAGGATCAATTTGTCCGAAAATCTAAAGCTAACACCCACCCAAAAACCAAGTTCAATCATGCTTGGTGGAAAAGTATATTACCTATATAATTGAAGCCTAATACCAACAAAAAAGGTCTTGGATATGTAAAAGGTTACAAATATAAGGCTTATACCCATTTAAATGGTGTCAGTCGAGTCAGGATCAATTTGTCCAAAAATCTAAGGCTAACACCCACCCAAAAATCAAGTTCAATCATTCTTGGGGGAAAAGTCTATTACGCATAAAATTGAAGCCTAATACCAACTAAAAAGGGATTGGATATTAAAAAAGGTTACAAATATAAGGTTTCTACACATTTAAATGGTGCTAGTCTAGTCAGGATCAATTTGTCTCAAAATTCAACGCTAACACCCACCCAAAACCAAGTTCAATCATGCTTGGGAAAAACGCTCTATTACCTATAAAATTGAAGCCTAATACCACCTAAAACAGGCTTGGATATGAAAAAGTTACAAATATAAGGCTTATTGTAGACA